>SCDS01000152.1:0-56719 GCA_004149465.1 Drosophila nigromelanica | reverse complement strand
TGCCAAAATTGAAAAAAATTTGGACATGTAAAGATCTCGGATCCATAGCTCCCATATTTCAAACTCCCATAACTTTGTCAAAACTGAACCGATTTTCACATTTGATGGCATTTTGGTCATGATTTGTCCTATATATTGATTCTACATTTAAAATATACGCATTGTAAAAAATTAATTTTTTTTTGAAAATTTTGCCAAAAAAGCATTTACTCCCCCCTTATTCATTTTCGAAAAAAAAACATTTTCAAAATTTAGAATTGCGAATTTATAGTTTAAATCAACTTTATTGGTCATAATTATCATAAAAAACAACATTAAAGCCGATTCTGCATCTAAAATATATGAATTTTTGAAAATAACATTTTTAATGTTTTTGTGAAAATATCATGTACCCTTATTCCCTTATTCATTTTTGAAAAAATTTTTTACTATTTTTCTGTCTGTTTTTGCTTGTATTCACTTTCTATTTTCTATTTATCGTTATCTTTTTCGATTTTCACAGTTCCTGTTGACCACCGCATTGCTAACCTACGCATTTCCCAGCGTTTTTCCACAACAGCATCGCGGCGGTCGCATCACCTCGATCCTAATCGTGGCTCTGGTGAGCATCTCGCTGCTGCTGACCGCCATTTGTCTGTCCACCGTGGTGCATTATAAGTACGTTAACCAAGTATTCAATTAAAGAATCCACTCACTTTCTGATCTATCACGATAGATACCGCGAAGATTATGTGGCCGTGCCGCTGTTCAACATCCTGGATGACAGTGGCTTCCATAAGCTGGTGCCCGCCTCCGCTTGCATGTTGTTGCTGACCAGCTCGGCGGCGTTTCTCGAAATCTTTCCCGAGCTGTATGGAATTGTGGTGCGCCTGGCCACCTCCGAGTGGCGCATCCTCAGCAAGCAAATCAGCTACGAGAGCTCCGACAGCGGCAATCCGGTGCTGGCCGTCTTTATAGCTGGCAGCCTCTGCGCCATGCTGGCCTTCGCCTGTCCCCTGCAGCATCTCAGCTATTGTCTGGCGGCCAGCCACCTAACCGCCGTCTTCCTGCGTGCCTTCTACTTGCTCTACACGCCCTATCGACCCAAATTCATGCAGCCCAGCAGCAGCGAGTCCTCCCTCTCCTACAGCCGCCTCTCCACGGCGCCCATTGCAAAGAGCAGCAGCCACAGCAGCGCCGCCACAGCCAGTTCCAGTCGCGTCAAGCGCACTTTGTGGAACATAGGTTTGTCCAAGCAGAGGGGCCTGAAGAAGCCGAAGAACAAGCCGAAGACCAAGCCGGAAGTGGAAAAGGAATGGCTTCTGCTGGGCGAACCAACCTCGCCCTGTCCGCAGCGCGAGGGCAGAGATGTGGAGTCCACCATATTGTCGGATAGCGAGCCACCGGTGAGTGAAGAGTCACTGTTCAATTCACCCTTTAAAAAGAAAGTCTCAGGAAAACTGCTTAGTTACGAGTAATTTAACCTCTTTCACCCGATTGCCTTTCCATATTTGTTTTTCTTAAACACCAAATTGAAAAAGTTGCAGGAAAACAATTCAACGTGGAATGAACAAAAATATAAACACAATTTTTTCTTCAAAAATGCACAGATTTTAATAAAAATAGAACCGAAGTATATAAAAAATTATGACCAGAATGCCATCAAACATGAAAATCGGTTTACTTTTGACACATTTATGGGTGTTTCAATGACCAAATTTTTCTCAATTTTGGCATGATTTTTGACAAAACGTTAGACCCATTACGAAAAGTACTACTCTCCCAATCTACACTATTTTTCATTCAATTTTTCCTATATTCTCAATTTGAATCTGCGCTCTTCTGCTTTAATTCCAAAAGAATCTTCCTTTATTTCTGCAGCCATCTGACTTCGAGTATCCCGATAAGTTCGACAAAAGCGACTCGGATACCTCAACGGACATCGATGCTATAGTTGATGAGTATCGTCAGAAGATAAAGGTACATACTTTCTCCCTCTTCCATTTTCCCGTAAGTAATTCAAAGTCTCCGCTTTCCTTCAGGTGACCACAGCTGGTCCGCTGGAGCGCAGCGTTCGGGTGCCCACTGTCAGCTCGTGGCGGGTGACAATTTTCTCGATTGTCGTCATCGGATTGGGCATTGCACTGTGTGTGGCGGGTCTGGTGCTACAGTGGGCGCCCGCTGCCGTCACTGGCGCCATTGGGGTGTTTATTGTGGCCATTATGATGGGCATAATACCGCAGTACACGGGCAGTGTCATCAACGTTAGTCCCGTGGTGTGTGCCATGTGCCTGCTGCTCAGCGTCGTCTTCTTTTCGGCCTGTGCGGAGCACTCCTGGCCAGGAGTGCTCGTCTGGCTGATCAGTGGACTCGTTCTGCTGCTGCGCTGTGATAAATACTGCTGCAACTGCCTTGATCAGCCAACCATACTGAATGCCCAGCTGATACCCAGCGTCTCCGGCAAGGCCTCCACTTCGGCAGCAGCGGCGACAGCCACCAGCATCAGGATGCCCCGTCCGCCCAAGGGTGTGATCAGTTTGCCGCAGCGTGTCAGTGGGATTAGATGACAATCGGAGTCCTCCGAAGAGGAGGGCGAGGATCTGTTTCACGAGGACTTCAATGTACGCGACTTTGATGAGGACGATGCCAACGAGGATTGCTGGACTGATTAGCTGGCAGCCCCAAAGAGACGCCTTTTAAATGTAGTTAGGCTTTTAACTATTAGAATGCGGATTTGCAGTGAAGAATCCAGCTTGGAGCTAGTATTATACAACTATAAATTTATATATATTTATGTATGCCATGAATCTAGTTAGACTATATATATAAACAAATCTATATATTGCTAGTTTCAGCTAAAACTGTTAGGCCATATAATAAATATTTCATGTTATTCAACAATCTTTCTTTTCAATTTTAAATGATTAGGATTAATCAATGAAAATTAAAAATGAATTTCGTACGGCAAGCTTAACTTATAATACAATAATAATCAGTATTATTCAGAGCATAAGTTTATTTAATCGAGAGCAAAAACTAAACCAACATATTATTGATAACAATTTGACCGAGCTAAAATTGTTTGGTTTTTAATAACAGTTAAAATATCCCGTTTTAGACGTAAAGTGACTCATGCTCCATGAGATAATCAACGAGCTCTTCGATGGGTTCCATTATTATTTCTTCATAGCCCGGCTGCATTTGCATGACTCTTAAGTACAATTCGGTGCGATCACAGTTAATATAATATTCAAACTTCTCGGGCTCCTCGGCGCGCAGTTTATTGGTAATGCTCGCCGACATCCTTGTCTGTGGTTCGGTTAGAGCCCTCAGGGTCAAGCCAGCAAGACGAGAGCGTTTACACTCCTCCATAAAATTTGCCCAATTGATCAAAGTAGTCGGCAGGCCAAGACGCATTAATTCCGTTTGAAGGGAATCGTAATAATGCTGCAGGCACTGCTCAAAGATCAGACGTCGCTCATTCGTGGAGCTCACTAGCACATAGAGCAGGAAGATTACATCCACAGTCGGGGAGCAATACTGGGTCAGCTGGAAGTCCACAAAGCAACAGGCGTTCGGCAAGCTGGCATCCGGACTGGCATACTTATAATATATATTACGATCCCACACATCCCGATGACAAAGTACATTTCTTATGCTCTGCGATGGTTGTAAGATTTGTTCCGTTTTGGACGAGAGCTGATACAGTTTTTCCTTAATAAATTTCTGAGCGCTGTCCGTTTGGTATTTGGCGTGTCGTCCAGCCAAGAAAACGATGCCCTGTTTTGGAGCAATTGGTATGCAAAGTTGATCTCTTCTAGGGTAAAAACAACTTTCTCACCTTTAAGCCAGAAACAAACCATGCGTTTTGCTGGTTGAAAACCAACAACCGGAACACATCCTTGAAACGGTCGCCAATATTAAATTGCGCAGCTTCCTCCCAGGCAACGCTTGCCGCGTGCAGCGCAGCCAAATGTTCCAGCACCAGCTTGTAATGCTCCAGAGTATAGCTCTCCGTCGGTTTGAGGTGTCGATACTGCAGCGTTAGATCCTCCATTACTATCAGATCATCTCGACAGTAAAAGCATTGCGGAAAGAGCTTACGACCGCCTGGCAATATAATACATATGATAATGTAAATAATTGTATTATATTCAATATGTCTTGAGTTTAAAGCTATTTTAAGCACAGACGTTATATTATATAATAAAAATGTTATGAGTATTTTGCATTTCAATTATTAATAATAATTTCATTTAATACGGACTTAGAAAGCAATCGTCTCAATTTTCATTTTATTTAAAAAATATTTTATTAAAAAAATAAGCCCACCATATTTGTGGACGTTGGGCAACATTTCCCTGTAGACTGTTGTTTCCTTGGTAAAGACTCCTTTGCGTTCGCATTCGGCTCTTTGTGGCGCATTTTTATATGGCAAACACTTGACAAAGTATCGCAAATGATGTTTGGATTTGGTTTTCGTGTCCTCCAACTCCAAATGTAGCTTGTAGTACTCGCCCAGATAGCCCATTAGATCATTCGAACCCGCATCGAGTTGTCGCTCCATTAAAACCAAAGTATCGTCGTCTTCTCTCAGCTGAAGAGTACGTAACGCTATCAGACGGCATTCCTGAGAGCTAAGCAGTTCCATGATTCAAGACTGACAACAACTTTTTTTTGCAGTATTATTTCTGAACGAAACTATATGCGGACTAACCCGGACGGCAGGGCATACGATTTTCTCACGAGTTCAGCAAGGGCTAGTTGAACAGAGATAACACAAAGCAGAATAATGTAAATTATTTAATATAATTTAAAAATATTTTAGTGTAATTTAAAAAGAAATGCCTCTGAACTAATTAAATTAATTTGCACTCGCGAATCGCAACCTCAGCCCGGAAAGAGATTTTTTAAGATTTTGTTTCAGAATTATAAATTTCACCATTTATTTAATATGAATAAAGTCAAGGTAACTGAGAAGCGCACAGTAAGAAAAAAAACGTCTGTTCGCTTCAGATGTCGTTCTGTATTTTCTGAAATAATTCACAAGCTCAGCTATTAAACGCGATAAGAATGTGTTGAAGATTAAATTACTAGAGATGATAAGACACACATATATTAAAATTGTATTTGACTTATTTATAGTATGTCAGTTCCAATAGATCCTCCACGCAGGCATATATGTAACATCTGAAATCCTCATGCTCGCTTATTAGACTCATCACCTTCTCGGCGCGATCCACATTGCAGAAGCGATGGCATTCCTCCGGCTGCTCATCCTTCAGCTGTTTCAGATAGTTGTCGGGCAGCCGTAGAATGGTTGCGGCTATGCAATTGTAGGTGGCGCCAAAGAGCGCAAAGTCCTTCAGGGATTGCTCGAACTCGTCGCGACTCAGCTGCTCCCGCTGCGCATCGATGCCCATTGCTGCCAGCTCGGCCACCAAATGTTCATGGTAACAGCTCGTAATGCGCTCCATCATTGCCTTGCGCTGCGCCGGCTCCAAGTTGATGTAGCTGGCCAGGAGCACGTCCACAGCTGGTGGTGCATAGCGGCACAGCTGAAAGTCCACCAGCACACAGCCCACATCCTGCGGCTGTTCCTTGTGGTAGAACACATTGCCATACCAAGCATCACGATGCAAAAAAACATTGCGATGCACGGACGATGGATTTGCTATATAGTAGACTCGATCCAAGCAACGTGGCAGCTCATTGGCTATATACTCCTGAGCAGCTGCATCATTGCGAACCTTGGGATGTGCAGCAGTCACCGCCAGAACAGCCTGTCGAGATTATTTGCATTAACAGTCTTTAGTTCCCTTGAGTTGAACAATGAATGCACCTTTATCCCAGTTGTCCACCATGTTATATCGGGACCGATGGACTTCTCCAGCAGCCACTCTCTGAATTCCACGCCAATGGTCACCCGATGGCGTCGCTCATAGGCCACACTGCTGGCATGTATGGTGGCCAAGGCTCTCAGCAGGGGTCGCATCTGCTGCTCGCTGAGAAACCGCGCATCCGAGGGCAGCGATTTATAGCCCAAGTCGTCCATATTTTGCATTACCAACAAATCATCGCGTGTGAAGTAGCACTTGGCGCACCACAAATGGGTAGCTGTCAATAAAAAAATATATTAAAAATAAAAAATAAAATCCACAAATAAGATCATATACTCTTGTAGATAAATCAGATTACGCATTTGTAATATATATTATTTTGATCTAAGGCACTTAATGATTTTAACAAAAATGTTATCAAAACTAATCAATTGGGCCAAGTTATTTACAAGCACGTAAAGTCTCTAATCATGACAGCTACATGATAAAGCATATTGGTAATATTTTAACTAAGAATTAGAATAATTATAAAACATATTGTTGAATTAGGATAGATATATGCGATTTATGATTAACTTTAAGTTTAAATTTGGATTAAGATAACTTTGAAACAATGTATTATTCGGCCAAGTCTGTTTTATCTAACTTTATTATAACTGTTAATTTGACAATAATTTGTTCTATCTAGCTTTATTATAACTGTTCATTAGACAATAACACAGACAGAATAAACAGATAAGGATATATCAAGACTTATAACTGTCTATTATCAAGATAGTTTAAAAAAATTCGCATAGAAACAGACGATATATATATATTATCTACATTACAGCTCTACCAATAGTACTACTTACAGAACTCTTTCAACTCATTGAGCAGCAAGCTATATAGTTTGGCCTCCTTTTTCATAATGGACAGTTTTTCCTCGTAGTAGCTCATGTCCGCCATCTCGTAGATGAGAGATTTGACAAAGAGTTTCGTTGTGCGTTCATCGGGCTCATTTTCCAATTGATAGCTTAGTATTAGATAATAATATTCCCCCAGAAAACCCACTTGTTCTATGGCTGGCACGATTTTGAATTCCCTTAGCTCTCCCTTTTGATTTTGATCTTCCAGCACAGCTAACAGTATCTTGTCGCATTCTTCCGCCGTAAACAGTTCTAATCGATCCGCACGTATTAGCACCGGGTTATAGTCATCCTTACTCATGTTACTGTTGAAATATTCTTAAAAAAAACAATAAAACTCTGTTCTGTTGTGTTCTGTGCGCAGTGAAAACCCCCAGCAAACTGCGCGAGAGTTCGTTTAAAACTATAAAGAGTTTCAATGGTTTGACGTATACTTGATTATTTTGACTACCCTTACAAAAACGGTATATATGCCATTTGTAGTCTACGAAGCTCCTGTTAAAACTTGGTCATTATCCACCGTTCTAATATTCGTTCATTCTATATATATTTTTTATTAATAGTAAAACATTTAAATTTACCAAAATCTAATAGGTAGACAACAAAATATTTAAATATTACTATGGTCTTAGCGGATAAAGATTTTCTACCGACTCATTTTTGTCAATAAATATTTACATATATTAAAAATAAGAAGTAGTATGCTTCCAGCAAAATTTGTTTTTCTGTGCAATGCAGTGGCGTAGGCAGTAGGAGTTAAATTCCCGTACGTTTAAATATGTATTTGCAAGTTTGTTAAATGTTTGTAAAATATGTTTCATGTATTATATATGAAAGGAAATTATTACAAAATTTCTTATAACAAAAAAACATATTTATTTTAAAACCCTCTCCAAAAACTTCTGCTTACGCCTCTGTTGTAGTGTATTTAAACGTGCATAACTTGCAATTGAGAGAGAACAGAGCGAAACGACTTTGGCATATGGCTTTTTAAGAGCAAAAAGCCAAATTAAAAATTTCGCCTTACAATGTAGTAGTTTTTATAAGGTCATTGATAGTACTCTAGTGTAGGACAGAAAAATATTTCATTTACAATTATTTTATTTTTGTAAGTAAGCAATTTACGAATGTTTCCTACGTTATTACAGAGAAACATCAACGGATAGGGAAACGTTTATTATAATTTTGACGTCAACACTTCAATAAGAAAACCGGTTCACTATATTTAATTTTGTTTACAAAAATAATCGTTTAATACTAATACTAAGAATACTAACGTATAATTAATATATGTAATTTTAGTTAATACTCCGACAAGAGTACTCTTTAGTTCAGCTCTAAAGAAAATAAATAAAAACATATATATGCTTTTACTTAATTAAAATGTTGTATGAGTTTAATACTTGTTTTCACAAAGTTTTATAGATAGAATATAGTATAAATAGATTATTGTTGGTCTGGTAAATTTATGATTTAAAATATTTATATTTTTTGGGAATATTTATTTTTTTATTTTTAATTAACAACAATTTTATTTTCACTTTTCATATTGAAATAAATTTTTTATTTTAGTGTATTCCAACCTCGGTGTGCTGTCTTATCAACCTTATCAACAGAGCTTGTTGCTTTCGTATCTGACAGTTTTATTTTGTGAATTCTACCTTATCAATGTCAGGGAGAGTGTAAATAAAAGCGAGAGCTATAAATTGGCCAAAGCGTTTTCCACGACTTCCACACAGCACTTTTCCATGACGTCTCTGAACTCTTTATTCTCCCGCATGTAATCCAATATAATCGAGCTACGATCCACGTACTTGAAATCGTTGGTCACAAAGGCGGGCGGCACTTTGACAACTGTGGCAACCACGGCACAGTAGACGGACGCAGCGAGACGAAACTCTTCGTAGGATCTTAGCAATTCTGCTTTCGGTAACAGCACAGACGATTGCAAGCCAAAGTCCCGTAAATCCTGCTGCAGCCAGTTGTAGTAGAGGTCAATGTAATTGGCCTCCAGACGCCGTCGCTCAGTGATGGTCATATTCATATAGAGCATAAACGACAAATCAATGGCAGGTGGACTATAGCGACAGGTCTGAAAGTCAATCAGCAGCGCCGCATCCTTACCATCTGCAGGAAAGAAAAAATTGCCCGCCCACAGATCTCGATGACAGATCACATTTCTGTATTTGGTTGAGGGTGAAACCTGCTCATAAACCTCAGTTAGCTGCTCATCCATGTGGGCGACGTGTGTGCTGTTGTGATACTGTGGCAGGGACTTAATCACGGCCAGAATAGCCGAAAGGCCCGTGGTAAACCAGGCCACGTTGGGTGCCACAGTAATCTCCTGTAAATGATCGCCAAACTCCCGTTTGATATTTAAGCTCTTGTGCTCCTCGTAGACCAAACTTGATGCATGAAAGGCCGCCAAGGTGCGCAGCACTTGATGCAGTTGCTTCTCTTTTAACTGCTTCTCCGGGGCAGCACAATAGCCGAGGTCTTTGATATTCTCGAGCGCAAACAGATCTGATCGCGTATAATAACATTTGGCGCTCCATTTGATCTTGGCTGCAAATAAAATTATTAATCATTAAATTATTTGTTATACTTGCGATTACGTACAACATTTCTGCATATCAGACAGCAATTTGTCATACAGCCACGCCTCCTTGCGAAAGATCGCCTCTTTTTCTAGTTCATCGCTTTTCTGCGGCAACGCTTTCACAAAAATTTTTTGTTTTTGCGGAGCTTTTGCGGCCGCCTGAAAGTGTGCAATATTTTATTATATTTGAAAATTAATCATTGCATTTCATAAAGGATTATCTGTACATGATTATGTATTTTATTTGTTTTATTTGTAATGTTTTTAGTTTTAAATTAATTTGCATGACTACTATAGTACAATTTGTATAATCGAAGTTAGAACAGCAGACGTGTTAGTCATAAAAAATAAAAAACCGATTCAATCAGAATTTTAAAAGATCATACATTAAATATATACAATTTGCAATTATTTATGTGTTATAAATTTTTTCTGCTAGAACCCTTTTTCAAAACTGAGTGAAAGTTTTTGTCAATGTGCAAAATCTGATTAAAGACAGCTGATGATGCATATATGTACAAAGTCGTAAAAAATTATAGTTGATAATCGTGATTAGTTTTATATGCCACATTCATTAAAAATCACTGCGACAATAATCGCAACAATGTTATTTAATTATTTATTTTTCCCATATTATTTTTTGATTTATTTTTTGCTATACTGTTAGCTACATTTAGTTGCGGTTTTCATAATTTAACAAATTACAAATTTAGGATTGGGATTGTTCAACTCACAGTGCAGTAGCTCAGGGTCAGCGCATAATAATCGCCCAGATAACCCACGGCACTGGTATCCCTTTCCAATTGATAATCCACAAGATGCACTTCATCGTTTGGAGCGTTCAATATGTTCTGCAAGATTTGCACACATTCCACGCGCGTTAAGAGCATATTGCGTATACGCACGGTGAGTGGCCTTACGCTCAAGTTTCGTTTCTCTTCTCTTTTAAAAGAAAATAATTTCCACACGACAGTTTTTCCGTGTGCTTTCGCTGCGCAACACGATTAAACTGAGCGACAGTGAAAATTAGCTTTTACAGTTTGCTCAGTTACCGAATTTCAGAGAATTGTTCGGATTGCATTGAATTCGTTTTCGTTGAATGCAGCCGATTGCTTATGAGAAGGGTGCAGAATATAGTGCTGCGATAAGATGCATATATACGTATAGTATATGGATAAGTTTCTTAAAACAACAGCTGTTTATTGCATTTTAGATCACGAGTATTTTACTGTTGTTACATGATTATTTACTCGCCTAATCAAAAGGAACAATGCATTTTCGAGATATTGCCAAGCTTTCATATATATGTATATATATTTTTTTTGGCGATAAAAGTGTAACTATCGTTTAACTATTCGAAATGCAATTAGGGAGATCATAAAATCTATGAACTCTATATTTTTTCTTATTTTATTCTTTTGCTTAAAAAAGCATAAAAATAAATATTTACATATATATTTTTAATTCTATATATAGCTCAACAAATGTGTTTCATTGTGAAAAATATTTTACATTTAAAACTTGCCTTTTACCAAATATTAGCTAAAAATGGATACGAAGTTTTTAAGATTGTTAAGTTTTATAGTTTCTAAAAAGTTAGTGTAAATTTTTATTATTTACTATATTTTATTCCACTTTCTTTATCATTATTTTACGAAACTATCGGCTCATAGGCTGTTTGTCAATTAATAATATTTAAAAATAAAACAACGCTTTTTTCATTTATTGAGGAAATTGTAATAAATCTAATAATAACGGTTAAATATTTTATTTTTTAATTTGAAACGAACAAATAAACAGCTGTCGAATATTTTAAGCTAAAAAATAATGTAAAACATGTTGACTAGCGTTAATTTAATTAGCAATCGATTTCAGTGTTCGCTTTTCAGCTGACTGAGCCGCTTCTGGCGTCGCTTCTCGTGCATGTAGCTGGTGTAGGGTCGTATGGTCATATAGTATATAATCTCCACAAAACTGAGCAAGCTGGCGCCCACAAACAGACCCGTTGTCCCGCCTATGGACACTGCCAATCACACATATACGATGACAATACAAGGTTATAGAAAGTTCTGCGTCCAACTTACCGACCAGGTCCAGTTTGCCTCTGACCAAGTTGCGCTTGTAGCGCTCCGTGGGTAGCTCGATGAGGCCCACTTCAATTTTGGACACTGGATTCTGATGACTATCAATATTATCCTTGCTGTCATACACGGTCGTGATGTCCACCTCGGTGCACGAGGGCAGGCAATCGCAGACGAGACCCTTCCGGCCGCGGCGACGCGACCATTTGGCAATGATCACCGATAGATCCTCGTAGTTGCGATTGAGGCACTCCAGACCATCCATGTTGCACAGCTGCCAGTCCGGTGAGTTTGGTGTCAGGTGGCTGGAGCAATTGCACAGCTCCATTTGCCTATCCTTGCGGCACTGCACCGTGCAGGCGCTATAACTGTAATAGCGATGCACATCCAGAATATTCTCGTCGGGAAAACGACAGTTGCGCTGATGGACGCTCGTCTGGCGGATCTCCTCATCGTTATCAATGTCGCGCTTGGACACATAACGCCTGGTTGAAAGACGATGAGTGAACAATGGAAAGGACGAGCTGCCAGTACTTACACAAAGGATATGTAGGGTCCCACCACAAAGAAATCGGTTTTAGGTGTCACCAAAGTGGGCACCTCCTCATTGCCCAATATGAAAACCTATTTAGGGCGACAAAATCTTTTCAATATATTCAAATCAATTTACGAAATGAATAAAATGAAATGAAGTAACTACGTTGCAGATTTCATATTGTTTTTATACTAACTGGGACAACTACAATCGGTTAAAAATATCTAATTGCAAATCTAAATAAAAAATTATTTTTTTTAAATTAAATCAAATATGAAAATCGGATCAGACAAAGTTCCATAATTTAAAAAATATCAAATATACACACTTTTTACCATTGTCAACGATCATAAAAATAACATTCCTTAATTAAAAGCTTTAAAGCTTAATCACTCACAAATATTTGTGTTTCAATCTACTATGATTTTTATATGAAATTAATTAAAACTAATGTTTGTAGGTAAATTAAATTTAAAATGTTTTAAAATAATTATTCCAGCTAATAAACCTAAGTAAAATATAAAATTATATATGAATTAAAGCTTTTATGAAATAAAATATACCGTCGCTTCAGTATATAGTTCCATTATCAAAGAGCCCGGACCCGTATATCGATTGGACAACATATTGAACTTAGGACCTTTGTTCTTGCTGTGAAAAAAAAATTAGCACAAGTATTAAATAAATTTAAGAAAAAAAAAACGTTCGGCCCACCAACCCCGCTTGCATTGAGTTAATGGCATAGCATATGCCCAGTTCCGTTTCCATGCGCTGGAAATATTTGCAGCAGTCGAAAGCGTTGTTATTCCACGCACAGTTCTTAATGGAGTCCACACAGTTGCTTCTAACCAGCTGGGCGTAGTACGAGAAATTGGAATAGAAGCAGGCAGCTGTGGATTCCTCGCCGCTGCACTCGTGCACCGTGTGGTAGGACTCGCCACGAAAGAAGGCAATCTCGCTGAGCACCTCCTCCAAGGTAAAGTCATGATCGGCGCCCCACAATCTGGCGGAGATGAGCGCTTGAGTAGATCAAAAATATGGTTTAGGGGGTACCCACTGTTCGGCTACTTCCTGTATGCGATCCATATTCTTTGACTCACAAACGATAATGGCCGGGAAATTGGTGTCCCAATCGCGGAAGGAGCTCTCCACGACAAAGCTAATGGCATTGTTCTCAAATGCCGCTTCACAAATAGTTGCATATATTTATTAAACTTATCACTAAATATTGTAAAACTCACCCAGCGATGCTTTGATGAGCAGCCAGGAGGCGTACCACGAGGCCGTCAGGCAAGCGACCCAAAAGATGCGCTCCAGCCAGCTGGCATCTTCGTCCACTATAAAACGCGCTCCATGCAGCGTAGAATTCTTCAGGTATTCCTCGACGCTTCTTCGCAAGCGCATTTTCTACTTTGTCTACTTCATCGAGCTCTGGCTGGCCACTAAATGTTATTTGCTCAAAAAACGAATCAATGAATGGGTCTTAATTTTCTTTTTCCATCTCGATAAAGTTGTAATACAGCTGTTGAATTTCCCAGCAATGCAGACACGCATTTCACCAACTATTAGGCAAGATTTATGTAGGACTTAGATAACTTAATTATGCAGCGTGGAGGTCTTTCGCTTTATTATCTGTTTGATTAGTTGTGTTTAGCCCAAGTCAATAATGGACCTGGTCCAGGTTCAAGATATTAAACTATTCATTTACTTGATAAGCACGCTTCCGAGGTGGTATGTTAATCCTTATGGAAAAATTTAACTAGACTAGCACTTAAAAAATTGTTGTTTACTTTTTGATAGTATTATCATGCTTAATATTTATTCTTATTATAATCATTAATATAATTATTATTATTTTCTTTTTTATTCGCATTATAAACATTTTTATTTTCTTTTTTTTTGAATATTATCAATATCTGTATGTTTTTTATATATATTTTCATTTTAAATTTCTATAGAAAATATTCTAAAATTATTTTACACATGCAATAAGCAAAGATTTTGCCTATCAATATATTTATATTATAATATCGTAATACATATTATATTTTTTTCTATATATATTTATCCAACAGTAATCTTATTTTAGGGTATTTTAAGTTCACTTCGGATAAAAACAAAAATCTTTATCCGGTTCTTAAAGTAAATCAAACACAGACAACAATCTGAATCGTAAACCATTTGCGTTTTATGAATCCATTTAAATTCTAAGTTTTAACAATTATCTCAATGGATTAAAATACGCTTTTATATGAATGAAATATAGATGGTTGACCGATAAACCAATTATACCCTTCCCTTGGGAATATTCATATTCACTATGGCTTACAACTTTAATTTTTATATAAATCATAATTGTATTTAAAATATTTTAAGTTTTACTTAGCTAAAGGTTAAAAATGTTGATTCAAATTATAGCACAACATTATGTTCTTTACAATTAGTTTAATTCTTGGTAAATAATTTTCTTAGCTCAGGATATTACTTTTAAAGGATATCACATTTTTGTTAAAACACGCATTAATGAAGGCAATATAAAAAATTGCATTTTAGTCTGCTGTTAGTATAAATATGTCGGCCAAATTGGATTACTGAACATATAATCTTATATTCATGTTCGGCACCAGTCAGAAATTGATTTCCAAACTTTTTAAAAATATCTTATCCAAAAAATGATTAACATCAGATCTTATATATACTATAGTTTTCACTGAAAGTTCTAGTATATATAAAAATTTTAGAAACAGATCAGATACAGATCACATTAAAAATATATTTAATGGCTGGTAGGGTATTTTAGCTTTGGCAATGCACATTTTGCCGTTCCTTTTACATTTGCGACTAGATTAGAAGCTGGTAATTTGTATTCATAATCTCGTCTAAGGCGCTTATCAAGGGACTCGTTTATAGCTGATTTGCAACAGCTACGCCAGAGTATAAAGCGATAGGCCCGCTCGATGTGGCCAAGACAGTTGGCATCAAAATGGCAACAGCACTGGAGCTGAGCAGCAGCGAGGTGCAGGGCTTGTGCCAGAGCTATCTGCACCAGAATGAGCTGAATGCCAGCTTCGAGATTGTCAGCCATAAGCTGCTGCCCACTTCGGAGACTCCGGCGGGATTTCTGGGCAGTCACTTCTATCTGCAGGTGACCCTGCGACAGCCGGAAAAAAATGGAGAGCTGACGCATCTCAGCTTTTTCTGCAAGTCGGCGCCGGCGGACAACGCTTCGCGCATGGAATATCTAGAGAATTTCGGTGTCTTTCAGAAGGAGATTGCCGTCTATCAGCATGTGCTGCCCGAGCTGCAGGCGGCCTGCACCGAAATAGCGCCCAAATGCTACTATGCGGACAAGAATCTGTTGGTCTTCGAGAACCTCATCGATCAGGGCTATTCCATGGGCGCCGGACGGGATGGGTTGCTCAACTTTAAGCAGCTCCACTGCTGCCTCAAGACATTGGCGGCGATGCACGCGGGCTCCATTATCAAAGATCAGGGCAATAGCCAGAGACTCCCCTTGGAGGAGAACGCATATCCCACGAATGTGCCGCCGGAGCATTTGCGTCTGGTGAACTTTAATCAGACCTGCGAGGTGCTAAAGGAGTTCATCAAAACGGTGCCCAAATACCAGGACCAGCTGGACTACATATTGGCCAACCTGAACAAGCGCATGTCGCGCATCTTTGAGTTGGCCAAAACTTCGAAGACGCGCCTCAATACCCTACAGCATGGCGATCTCTGGGCAAACAATATACTCTTCCAGTATGGCAAGTTTGGCGAGACGCCGCTTCAGAGCCGCTTTGTGGACTTTCAGCTGGCCAGATACGCTCCCCCCGCCATGGATCTGCTCACAGTGCTCACCATTCCAACCACGAGCCAATTTCGAGCTGATTATCTCAGCGAGCTGCTGGCGGAATATTATCGCTTTATGACAGAGTTCTTAAAGCGCGCAGGCCTAAACATAGCCGACTTTATGACTGAGACGGAATACTACGATTCGGTGGAAGAGTATCGCATTGTCGGCCTCATCGAGAGCTGTCTGTTCTGCCATCTGGTCATATTGCCGCCCGCCTGCACCCAAGAGCTGACCGGCTCCGCCGACGGGTTCAACGATTTCTTCAGTCGCAAACGCATCGAAATCTGCATGAAGGCCTTCAACACTGACAAGCTCTATAAGGATCGCATGCTGGACATGCTACAGGACTTTGTCGATCACTATGTTTTACCAGCTTAGTAAATATACACTAGAAACTAATTGAAAATTTGAAATGAAAATTTACTTATGTATGCAGTTATTGTGTGTGTTTTATAATGCGAAAAAATATTATAAATTTAAAAAAAGAGTATTTTCATGATTAGTATTTACGATCATAATCAGCGTGTCAGCATAATTTATTTTTTACTTTAATGGCAAAGCGAGATATATTAATATTGTTGTCTCTGAAAATAGTACTTACCTATGATATTATAATTTAAATATAATATTAGAATTTTTTAATTTTTCTATATCTTAAATTTCCTACTCGACATTACCAACCAAGTCAAGCCGATAATACTATATAGTAAAAGAATTAAAATACACATATAGTCAATGGATCGGCACTTATTTCAGAATTTCTATAAATCGAAAATTTAGTAACAATAATAACGGAATTTACTGTATAGCCAAATAACTTTACATCGTTCACTCCAAATTTCCTGCCTTTTCTCAGCTCAGCTCAGCTTTCGATGCCTCGTCAAAATTTCGTTAAGTTTTTCGTTTTGTTTTTGCAATTCGAAAACTTTCAAGCTACGTTGAATCTGCAGTTTGACTTTGTCGCTCTGCTCGTAGCTGGCTCGAAGCAAACAATTCAGTTGCCAATCGGACGTGTTCGTTTTCACAACTTGTTGCGCTTTTAAGCCAACTTCAAAAGATCTTTAAATTAAACGGTTTTTTGTGCTTGCCAGAATTACACAGCGAAGATAAATTGCAAAAAATAAAGTGCTGTGAAATTTTTTAATTGAAAAATAAGTAGTATAAATAATCAAAAAATGTGAGTTTAACTGGTGAAATTCCAAATTATGTGAGAGTTGAGAATATACAAAATAATAATAGACTTTAAAAAATGTATATGGAAAAGTTTAAATTGAATGATGTGGCTTAAAATTCAAATTAAAGTCCTTAGCTTAACAATTTATTGCAATAGTCAGTTTAAAAACTAATTTAAGTCATTGAAAGTGATTTATGTTAAAATTCCAAAAGTAAACCTTGCAAAATTCCCCCACATAAATTGCTGTGCGCCACTCACTAACTGAACCTCCAAAAACATTGCCAACACTTAATAAAAATACCAAATATTTGCGTTTGTCCGTCAAAGCGAAAGAGTTGCAGGCAGCAACAACAAAAAAAATAGCACGGATAAAAACGCAATGCAAATGACCATAAACAATTTAACCTATCACAACAAAACCAACAACAACAACAACAGCAGCGGCAACAACACAAACATTGTCAAGTGTTCGAAAAAAACTAAACTATAAAAATTGAAATTTGCTTGCGGCACATATTTCAATTTAACGGTCACGTTTTTTTTTTAATATAAGCACAACATTTTTGAAAAAAGCAATAAATTAATAAAAAATAATACTCAAAATTTAACGTGAACATTGTTATTATGATTTTTAGCTGCAATTGTCGCCCATTTTTAAACAAGTGAAAAGTTTTGTCGAGAATACTGCTTGACTAAGTTATACCCTGTCTTATGTTAAATTAAAAAAAAAAAATTATTTACAATTTAGACAAATCCACATATACAGCTCAGTTGTATATTCAGATTTTAGTTACTTATTTGTATAAAAGAAGCCAACCTTTGCTTGTCATATACAGGGTATATTCGAAAACATTTAACAAGCCGTTCAGTCACAAGTTCAAAATATCGTCATGTCTTAAGGGCATTACAAGAAGTGAATATCAATATTGACAATTTAGTAATCGACAAATTAAGTAAGCGACTGTTGAATTTTTGGGTAACGCTACGTGATTTTATAATTCATATACGACAGTAAGAAAATAAAAAAATTAAAAGAAACTAATTATTTAACTTCGTTGTATAATATTAGGTCATTACAATAATAAGGATATTGTGAGTTAAAAAATCTTAAAATTCAAAAATAAGTATTTATTTATTAGTTGATCTAGAATCAGAGGAAGAAGTTATTTATCCAAATTTATTCAATTCTGATGAATTCTGGTGAGATCTATAGATAGGTGTAAAAATCGTTGTACCAAATCTGACGAATATTTGATGCAAATTTTATATCACATACACAAGTGATTTAGTTAACTTCTGAATGAATACTAGAAATTCCCTTCAGACAACTTTACTTACCAACTGAACTTACTAATCCAATTATTGTTGGTTCTTGAGTGCTTCATTCACAACTGAATAAGCTGAGTAACTCAACCATTCAGAAAACTGTTTACCGATAACATTACTACTGATCATCAGCAGTGTGAGTCGGCCCCTCCTCGTTGCATACACATCCATTGCATTATGCAACTCAACTTGGCAAGCTCTGAGCTCCTCCGAATATGTTGGAATTTGTTGTTGTTATTGTTTTTTTTTCAGGTTTTTTCAGCATATTTTGTATGTCATGTGGTGTGCCTCAAACTGTGACTGTGACTGTGATTGTGACTGTGACTGTGAATCGTACTCAGACTTGGGACTTGGATTCAGACTCTGTTTCTGCCTGCTACTTACATATGAAAACAGTCCGAGTTACTCTTGTTGTTGTTGTTGTTGTTGTTGTTGTTGTTGCCTTTGATTAGGTCAATGGAACCCAATTGGCGTTGTCGTCGTTGCAGTTTCGGTCTACGTTCATTCCAAAATTTGGGTCACTTGGTTAATTGACAAAGATTGACGTATTGTTATTCTACGTGCCCACAAATTTGTTTACACTCACACAATATTTTGCATACAATGAGGAAATACATTTGGAAAATAACTGAAGCTCAAAATGCAACTGCAATTTGAGGTACTCACGGGATCATGCGAGAGAGTGAAAGGCCCGAGGGCCTTGAATTTAACCATGGCTTAAAAAGCGCCGCATTTTGGCTCATTACATTTATATATTTACATATATACATATATATTTTTTTTTTGCAAGTAATTAGCTCGTAACGTCTTCAAAGGTGTGAAATGTTTTTATTCCCCTTTTTGAAAAATTACAAGGTCACATTGAGGATGTTACTAAATGTTACTAAATTAAAAACACTGTTATTTTTAATTAGTTGTTTATTAACAACTGCTTATCACTCGTTTACGTAAAGTGGAAGTAGTAAGATTTCATAATGGCTCAAACGAACTCCCAAATATGCCTAAACAGATTATTTTGTGCTTCGTTTATGCCTCTTGCAGCTGGTATAAAATAATACTGTTATTTCAGCTTTAATTTTTGTTTAATAAAATGCCTGAACATGCCAGTATATATGTTTTTCATTTTGTTGTTTAAATTTTAAATTGTCTTCTTGTCTTATTACACTTAACTAATACTTTAATATTTCATCAGAATTTTTTTTAAAAATTTTTTCATATAAAAATTTATTTCTTGTTTTGGACCAAGTTTGCCATTTTTTAACATTTAACATGTTGTTAAGTAAAAACATTTTTTTTGTCGTTATTTTAATTCATTTAACTATGAGTTTATATATTTGAATATATCAGTATTGTAATACCTTAAGTCATTGGCTTGTATTTTCAGAATTTTTAACTCGGTTTTACAACAATTACATAAAATTTTATTCGTTTATTGGCATGCGGAAAAAACAAACTTAATTTCCAGTCGAAGTTGACTTCTTGTTTATTAAAGCCAAGCAAATTTTTGTGTAAGTTTTAACATTTTAATTAATTAAAAATGTTCTGAGATATTATAATGAATTTCTTGAACAATCTTTTTGAAAGGGCTAGCATAATTGGAATCTGATTATGCAAATGCCCCAGTCCTGATGATGATCACGTAATCCTGACTTCAATCAGCCTTGTTGATGAGTTGGCGAATAAAAGGCACATAAGGCATGTGGCAGATGCAATTTGCAAACTGCCTCAAGTGGCAATATCAAGTCCAAAACTTACATCATCGTTGTGGTGCATCAAGCGACGATGTCGCCGCACAACTGCCGGTTATCCAATTAAAACCAAAGATCAGGGATAGTTTGGCTTCAACAAAAGTGGGCCGTCTACAGCTCCAAGCTGTGAGTTTTCCTTTTTTTGTTTCTTTTTTTTTTTTTTTTTGTATACGCACCAAAGCGGCGCAGCACGCGACATCTAGGAAATGAGAGTCACATGACGACCACTTTTAGCTAACCAGACCGATATATACGTATATGTATATATATATATATATATATATGAATATATACTCGAGTAGCAACAGTTGCTGGACCAACTCAGCTGACTCGTTGTGGTCCAGTGAAAAGCGGTCATTTGGGTTTTTAGGCGTGTTCGAGCCTGGCCAAGCGGCCGTCTAGTTGGGGGGCGGGTAGCGGGAGGGGATGTCTCAAATATGCGTGCATATGCGTGACAGGCGGAAACTTGTAGTATCATATGCACGCCACAATTATGTAATGAACACAATAATAATACCAAGCCCAAAGCGAGCAAGTGAAATACGTTCGCTTTGAAGCGATCTGTGTAACACATCCATCCTTATCAAGTGTTCACTGTACTCTATTCCTTAGGTGCCCGCCCAATCGCCAGATATTTTTGATAGTTCTGCTTATGGCCACGGCTGTGGCATATCCGCAACGTAACTTGCAGCACATTGCCGTCCTGGAGAATGCCGCCTGGGAGCAAACATTGCCGCAACAATTGCAGAATCCCTTTTATAAGAGCCCGCGCGTTAGGGATGCCCTAGCCAGATCCAGCTGGTTTGGTCCCGGCGAGCAGGTGGTAAGTCTGACAATTACTACCTTCATATATAGGCTAATTTCTGCTGTTCTTCTCAGGTTCTTGAGCGTCAGGCGGAGAAAATACCGCGCATGGAAATCTACAATGTGCTCTCCCATGCAGGTCTCATACCGCGTCGCAAATATTTCTAATCAAAATTCACCTACCATTTACAATTGTTACACTTTGTATAAAATATATTAAAAAATATTAAAGCTACAGTCATTAATTTAAGTTAAAGAAACGTTTTTTTTTTTTTTTTGTAAAAACAAGCTTGTTAACTAAGGTGAGTCCAATTCATATTTTAAAGGTAGTCCACAGTTAATTTTTTTAAACAAGATCAGAAATGGCGAACCTAAATAGCAGTTATACAGACGCCGGAATAATGGTCAGTATTTTAGTTCACCGTTCGAGCCAATGTAGTACTGAAAAAAATACCAAATTTTACTGATTTTCATTGGGTTCAATGTATAAAAAAAAAGTTTCGTTCCGGTTCAGTCTTGGCTGACTTTTCTGCAGATTCGGTTCAAGCTTTTTTCCCAAAGATTTCAATTTCAAAGACTTTTGCTTGTAAAAATAACTGCATTTAGTCTATATTTAATAGAAATGTTACGCATAATATATGTCTCAATTTTATACAAAAAGAAAATTGAAAAAATTGTATTACAAACACTATGTATGTATGTAAATAACATAGCTGAACTTGTGTGTTTTTGTGTGTGAACGGTCTCGGTATTGGTCTCTCTGCTAGTTGGGCAATAATTCTACATTTAAAACTCCAGCTTCACTTCGAGCTGCGCGACGCGCTGCAGTCGCGCATCCAGCGACAGCTGCTTATCCTCCTGGCCACTGACTTGCTCCACCAGCGCTGTGTTCTGCGTTAGCAGCGTTTTGCGCACCTCTTCCGTCTGCAGCTCCTGCTCGAGTTCTTCTATCTCCTCCTCCTCCTCTAAATCGCTGCCTGGATGCGAGATGCCATTGCCATTTAATTTGCCATTGCTGAGCGTCTCTGGCGCAGTTCCCATATGTCTTTCAGCGCTCTCGGCAGGCGTTAGCAGCGATTTAATGAATTCGCCACAGATCAGGCTCATCGCTGGCATCGTGTGGGCGGACAAATTGACCAACTGTAATTGTGAAATGAATTCGGGAGAACATTAATTGGCATTGACCTTCACAAGGTACACGAAAAAAAAACTATGTTAGTTGGATTTAAGTTTCATTGTTGTTGTTACGATTACTTGTCAAATTTTGTTTTTCTTTTTTATTTTTTGGTGGCGCACTAGTTCAGATTATGGTTCAAGTTCATAATCTCTCAAGCTCTTATTCAAGCTTTTTGGGCTGTTGTTTTTTTGGGGTTTTTTTTCATTAGTTTGTCATTGCTTGAAATTGGAATTGTGATGCGTAGCCTTCAAGCTCTTACAGTTAGCTTTTTCTTAAATTCGCTTCAATTCAACATTTGCAGATTAGTGACTAATTATCTGCGTTTTTCTGATGAAAAATATTAATTAAAAAAATGCAGACAAGCATCAAAATGAATCCCGAGTGAATCAGAGACGCTGAAAAATTCTCAATTTGCACTCATAAATTGCAACTTGACGAAACCGACTCAAACTAGTTAAAAGCCGCGCGACTGACTCAAATAAATAAGCCAAAATATATAGGCTATGTATATGCATGAATGTAAGTATATAATATAATTAAAGCAATAAACGACAAGTGCTGGATATATAATTATTGTAATGGTCCCACGCGAACGTCCCCAGGGGAAATTACATTTATAGAGAACTTCACATAAACTAGCCCACAACCAATGTTTGAAACTATTTATTGAACAGCATAATGAGCTTAAAACGAGCGCAAAAGCACGCAACAACAACCGCTTACGGCAGCTACGCATAAACAAAACAAATTGAATAACAAAAGAGCCAAAGAGCGACGAGAGAGCCGACTTGTTAGCGCAAGCTCCATTGGAGTGGGCGTGCTGCAGTAAATGCATCGCCAGCGTTGCCGATGTGTGTGTGGGAGTGCGACAGATGGAGCACCAAAGAGAGCGCACGCAACAATAACAAACCGAACTTTACGAGCAACGCTTCGTGTATTAGAATTATGAGAGCGAGTCACGCACGAAGCTGCCGCTGCTGCTGCTGTTGCTGGCGCCGCTGTAGCAGCAGCGTGGCGTATAAATTGCATTGAGCGCCAACAGCCGTTCAACATTGTGCCGTTGTATTTTGCACAAACAACAACATCAGCAACCGAACCGGAGAGAGCGTGACTGAGTCAGGCAGGCAGGCAGGCAGGCAAACGGAAGCGCGTGCCGCAAAAGTTTACGGAAATATAATAACACAAGAAAAAAGTTCACGGCACATAAAAGCCACTTGAACTGTAGCTGACAATAAAAAACGTTCAATCATTATTAAATAATTGAAGCGAAGCAATAAGAAACAAAAGAAAAACAAGAACAAGTGCAGTTAAGTGAAGTCCAAAAATACCGAAATGTGGCCCAACTTTGTTGCTGTCTTTGCGGTGCTCTGCCTTGCATTATTCTGTGCCTGGGCGCAAGCTGGACCCGTGCCAATTGTGAATGAGGTGAGTTTCGGGGAGGGCAACAGCATTTGGAGTATGAAGACAAGTGTGAGAAGGAAGATAAGTTATGAGGCTAAGAAGTAATTTTATTTTTACAATAAGATTTTACAGTGTTCTGAAAATAAAATGTGCAAAATTGCAAAAAAACAAAATTGCAACCGAGTGCAATTGTTAATTAAAAGATTACTTTCTAATTGAACAAAAAATAAAAAAGGAATAAGACCGTGAACACGACTTGGGCGGCTGTTAATCAGCATGACTATTTATAGAGCTTAACTGTTTATATGATCAGAATATTCCACTAGCTTATATAATATGCGGAGTGACTTTCCTTATCAATTTCTCGGCGAAGAGGTGTTTTCAAAAAATTTTAAAAATAACAAAGTGATTAATTTATAGCTTTTAATGATCTTTGAACACTGCTCAAAAAAAACGAAAAGAAAACAACGGAAAAGTCAAGAAACTTTGGAATTGTTTTCAATCTTGCAAAATGGACCTATACCAATATCCAAGAATCTTATGCTAATATACAGTTGCTATGCTAATAAAATGCTCGCCGCGCACTTTTCCAACTTAAATTCACGTAAGACCCAATTGAAAGGCATCCAGAAATAAGCAACACAATCGCGACTTTTAACTTTAAGAGAATGGCGTTATTAATATGAATTGAAATTATTCAAATTGAGTTGAAAATAGACCAGACTAGGCACTTCGCTTGCACAAAGGCACTACGGCCAGAGAAGTGAACAAAAATAATCACGAGGTATGATAGAAGGGTGGTACTAAAAATGTGGAACCTAATCTCTATCAGATATAAAATCATTAAGTTGAAAATCGCTAAAAACCTTGATAGATTTGGCATTTTATAGCATTGTAGTTTTCGGAATTTTTGTGTATAAATGTTAATTTTATAAAACATTTCCTTAATTTGTTTTTATAAGACTTTTTCTACTTTATTTATTAAAAATTGTCAAAGGCACTAAATTAAGCGTTGGCTATTTTTTAAAAATATGTGCATTATTTATGTAACCAACCCCAATTCAAATTACGCTTCAATTTTACAACCTATTTTTCCTAAATTTAGGCGCATTTAAAATTTCCCACTATATGAATATATGTTTTCCATTTCTTTTTGCCCACACAACAGCACCTACAACTGATGCCCAAGGTGCCTCAATGGCATTGTTTGCGTTACTTTAAGCACGATGTGCTGATGATGCGGCGCTGTCGACATTTGCGGGTTCCAACGGCGCCACGTCTTGGGGATGTGCTCATACGCAAGAGGAAGAAATAGAGAAATAGGTGGCGATCAGGCGAGCCGAACCAAAGAAAACAACAACAGCATACGACTGAGCAACAAGACGAATTACAATTAAAAATAGAATTTCAACAGGATTTATAACAAGACCAAAGCAAACCAAAAAACCAAAAAAAAAACTCACAAATATATATCTATATGTAATTTAAACTAATTTTAAGTCTAACCACTTGTACTTCATAGAATGTAAGGTTTCAATAAAAAGACAAAAACCGATACGGGGAAATATATCAAACCTATCATAAAATGGGTCTTTAACTTGAACTAGTGTTATAAGCAGAGTTGGATTACTTAATTAAAATATAAACAATATTTAGTTTCATTTATTGATGAAATTATATTTTTAAAACAAAAACACAAGCAACAAGTGGAAATGAAACACAAAAAAAAAAATTTTCCAAAAAAATCAAAAAAAAGTTATTTTAAAATATGCAAATATCTACACAACAACTTATGACAAAAATGCCATTAAACGTGAAAATCGGTTCACTTTTGACAAAGTTATGGGAGTTTGAAATATAGGAGCTATGGAACCGAGATCTTTACATGTCCAAAATTTTGTCAATTTTGGCATGATTTTTTACAAAAAAATTTGACCCCCTCAGAATCATTTATAATGTTGTTTTTTATGCTAATTTTGACAAATACAATCGATTATAAATTCTCAATTCAAAATTTTGAAAAAAATATTTTTTCGAAAATGAGTAAGGGGGGGTACATGTTTTTTTTCAAAAATTTTCCAAAAACTTTTATTTTTAATAATGGATATATTTGAAATGTAGAATCAGTTATACGAAAAATCATGATAAAAATTGCCACCAAACATTAAAATCGGATCGGTTTTGACAAAATTATGGGCGTTACAAAAATTTAATCTTATACATATATCAGACATATTGCAAGTTTCACGTCTCAGGCGAAAAAAAGTTGTTTTATACGAACAAACGGACGGACAGGAGGAACAAAAAGTGATGAATTTGTTTTAAAATATTTAAAATCTTTGAAACAAGAAATCCTAACTGCAGATATCTCAATTAAAATACTACAATATATAGTCTTTAACCATTCGTAAATGTTTTTAAGTTTCAAATACTTACCGCATTTACTGAACTGTGCGCGCGACGTCCCACAATTAATGGGCCGCTGCTCTGCGTGGTTTCTGTGCTTTCCGTGCTGGACTTGTGCTTGGCCACAAAGCTGCCAAAGGTGGCGTATTGCAGGAGCGGCTCCGTGAGTGGTGGCTGGGCAAAGGAAATGGGCGCGGGCGCATCGTCCATTGTGCTGTGACCGGGCGTTGCCAGATAGACAATCTCCTTGTTGTGGGTGAGCATGTGCAGGGTCGACTGCGCCTGCCAGTCCACATTGATGGAACTCTGCTTCGGCTGGCGCCGCGGCAGCCACACCAGACCGTACATTTTGGGCAAATTGCTGCGCTGATAAACGGGCAGCGGCACATTGAGCTGGAAGACATGCACTGGTGCAGGACAAAATGGAGACAATGATTGTAGAATGGAAAACTGGGCAGCTGGCTACTCACGTTCATCGTTGCGCGTGACGACAGCAATCAGATTGGTGAGCGGATCAAAGGCCAATTGCCGCACGGAGAGTTTGAGGCCCGCCTGCAGACGCAGCGTCATCAGGTTCCAGATGAGGACGCGCGTCTCTGTGCAGACAGCGACCAGATGCGCCTGGGTGCCAGCTCCGAATTGCACATGCGATATTTGCGCAACACTCTGGAGCGGCGCTGCATTCGCCAGTGGCTTGGCCGGCTTTGTTTCCCAGCGTTTGCGTTTGGCGGCCACCGCGGATGCCGGTTTGGTGGTCTCCTCCAGCTGCAGCACACTGAACAGCGGCAACAGCTCCTGCCTGACCAGTTGCTCGTAGTTTTTCCGCCTTGTGCTAAGCCGGGCCAAACGCTGTTTCGCCTTGAAGCGTTGTCGCGGCTGCAGCCGATGCAAACGTGCCTCCAGCGTTCGCAGGCGCTTCTGCACCGAAATGGGATCCACCACACAGTTCTGCAGGTGCGCCCAGAGGCGCCTCTGGCAGGCCTCGTGAACGGTGCACTCAATGCCGAAGCGACGTAAAAGCTGCAGCTTCTGATGCAGTCCCAGCTCGGACATTTGCATGATGTGCTTGTACACGGACTCCTTTACAGCCTCCTTCGGCGCCTGCTCGCTGCTGGCCTTGCATTGACTGCTCGGCGCGCCGGCCATCAATTGTCGCGCCTGCTGCACCAGCTTCTGATCGTCGCTGTCGAGCAGCGTTTGCAGCAGACTCCACAGCTGCTGGCGCTGCTGCGACAGCTCCGAGCGTGTCCCGTTTATCGGCATCTGGGTGAGGCGCAGCTGTGCCTTGGACACGACGCCATCGTAGCCAGCGGATGTGCTCAGCGCATGCAGCAGTCGTAGCGAGCGCGCATCGTACAGCACCATCGTGTTGCCGTAGCCGGCAGCCAGCAGGGAGCCATCCTGGGAGAAGCATATGGAGCCCAGTGACTGCCGCTTGTAGCTGGCCTGCGCCGCACAACTCCACATTCTGCCACGCTTGTATATATTCTCCGAATCGCCGATAGTCCACAGCTTTATCAGATTATCTTTGCCAGCGGTGGCACAGCGCAGATTGTCCACCTGGAACTGATTGGAGAAGATGATGGCCTGGAAGCCATGCTCATGTGGCAGCTCTATGTTCGTATTTAGTGCGTAACTGCAAGAGATGAAAACAGAAGTAAACAAGATTATTATGATTAGATAGATGCATAAAACGAACTTCTCACCTTTGTAATCGCTCCTGAAATTGCCAAAATTTGAGGCGCAACTCGGCAAAATTGCGCTGATCGTTGTAGACCTCGCCCGTGGCCATCCAATCGATGTTGAATGCGGCGCGTGTAACGCACGTATTGTAAATGATGCGATCCGACTCCTGAGAATTTACGTTGTTCTCAACAACACGCAGCTGCATTTGAAATTAGAGAAACACATTTAGCACAAATACGAATACAAAATACAACATTAAATCAAGTTACATTGTAAAGCAAACTCTTCGTATAGGCCGAGTAGAATTGCAGGTGTCCAATGCGACCGTTAAGCACCAGTGTGTTTGTGCGAGGATTGAGGCACAGCCCGATGGGGAACAAGGTCTTTCCCGTCTTGTCCGGAAGCGCATATGTGAAATGTTGCAGCGTTGACTTGAGCACCGATTCGCTGGGGCTCACAAATTGCAGGGCATTGTCGTCGGTGGAGACGAGCACATGCTCGTTGCCATCGCTGATCACAATGTGCCTTATAATGCTGGACATGCGCGGCACAAAGCGCCGCTCGTCCGAATTAGCCAGCGTCCATTTGACCAACACCGCCTCATGGCCAGCGCTGTAAAAGCTAACGCCTGTGGGCGTGAACGCAATGCTTGTCACGGGCGTATTATGCCAATGATAATCCGTGCACAGCACTCCCTCCTGACTGTCAAATTGACGCCAAACTATGACCCGACCCAATTCATCACCAGTGGCGGCCATTTCCTCGCAAGGACTCATACGCACACATGTAATGGGCTTTCCGTTCTTGAAACGCCAGAATTTCCACGTCTCATAGTTGAGGAAGTAAACGTATTTACCCTGTGCTAGTACTAGATACTTGAAGGTGCTCCTGCTTACATCCACAAAGGGGATGCGAACTCTGGAAAAAGTAAAAAAAATATAAAAAGTTAAATAATTGAATAAAATAAAAGTTAATGTTCAAAAACTGGTCACAATTGCTCCAGTAATTTATCGTAGGAAAAATGTTGGTAAAAATATAAATATATATTTTTCCTGGAGTAATTCCTCGCTTAAAATTCGTAGACCTTCATATAACTTTCACAATTCTGAAACATTTTGAATTCCCATATGGTAGATAAACGAATACCTACTTCAATTTGAGGCCACAATTGATGTCGATGACGGCGCCCGTGCTGGTGTTGACCACAAACCAAAGGATCTGCTCGCCACTCTTGCGCTTGGCCGTCACAAATGCACACGCGGTATCGCCCTCTTTGTACATATTGAGCAGGTTGCACGTCAGGATTTGCAGACCCGCTGTGCCCAGTTTTAAGTCAATGTTCTTCTGCAGCACGCCTGTGCGCCAATGCCAGCGTAACATCTGTCCCGTGCTGGTGCAGCCGAGCAGCAGCTCCGGCTGTTTAACGTCCAGCTCCAGGCTAATCAACGGGGCCGTCGCATCGCATAGCTCACGTGTCAGTTCTCCGGTGCTGGTGACAAACACCTGCACTTTGAGGCCGCAGCGCACGAAGATGAATCTGAGCAGATGCATAAAATATTAATTTTATCTAAATAGGATATTATGATGTATATTATAGTTTTAACTAACCTTCCCTGGGCGGAAAAGACGGGCGCATGTTTAATAATGTTGCCGCCCGCCAAATGCTGCAGCTCGAGTCCGTCTTCGTCGTCGAAATTCATGGCTCTACAAATTCTGCAGCCTTGTGGAGCAGTTTTAACTGCTTGGACGCGTTATATCTATTAATTTTAAGCAATAAAAAGTTATTTTATGCAAGTATTTTTATACAAAATCACAAACCGCACGTGTAGCTGCTTTTTGTAGTGCTGCTAAACGCGGCATATGCCAACAGTGTTGCTAAACAATCAGGATATGCAACGGAATTTGTCGAACCCCAGCCCTATGTCAATAACAGCATTGAGCGGCAAAAAATCGAGTGTTTGAAATGTCATCGAACCCATTTTTGTTGATTTTATTTAAACAAATGCAGTATCTGTTAAGAAACATGTAGTGGTCTTCAGATAACTATTTGGGTATTTTAGTACTTATTAAGAACCATTTAGCATGTTAGAAGTTAAAGCAATATTGAGTTATTTCACATTAAGTAATCTGAAAGTTTTATTATTTCTTTACACATGATAGTTTTATGTCATTTAATTTATTCGGCAGGTTTTTAAATTCTTTCTTCTATTTACTTAACCCATAATTTTTAAAATAAATTTAAATCTGCCGCGTCAACAAGTGCTGCATAATATTGGGTAGGTCTGTGGTTATTATCGATAGCCGATATTCTTTGGTATTTTGGCGCTACTGCATTACAGCTTCTACTAGAATAAAATAATGTTCAATAAATGGATAAACTAATGGTCAGCAGAAAGTAGGCGGCAGAAATTCAGCTGCTGCCACGTGTCCGGATAGATTTCGAGTTGGTTAACTGAACGCACAATGAAGAGAAAACTCAGAGGCGCAAGAGCAAAATCAAGAGCTAACAACATGTGCAACGTTCCATTTAAGCGCGATGTAAACAACTTGCGGGCAAGTTGTTCGCTTCCGTTGACGGTGCTTCTCCTGGCGGTTGCCTGTCCGTTGCACATGACCTTGGCCGATCCACTGAAAGTGATATACGCTGTAAATGCCGGCGGCGATGGTCACACAGACCAGAACGGCATACACTACGAGGCGGATCCGTTGCGCGTGGGCATTTCATCGGATTACGGCAAGCATCTGCTAATGATTGGCCGCGTCCCGGAGCAGGACGAGGTGCTGTACCGCACCGAGCGCTATCACACGACCACATTTGGCTACGACTTCCCCGCCGATGGCGATGGCGAATACGCGCTGATCATGAAATTCTGCGAAGTCTACTTTGATGCGCCCAATCGGAAGGTGTTCGATGTGCTGCTCAATCGCAAGCACACGGTGGTCAGACAGCTGGACATCTATAATCAGGTGGGACGCGGCTCGGCGCACGACGAGATCGTGTACTTTAAGATCGTCAACGGACGGCTGCATTACGAGTTCGAGGGCGAGATTGAGACGTCGGATGTGCGCAATGGTCAGCTACGTTTGGACTTCATCAAGGGCGCCCTGGACAATCCAAAGATTAATGCATTTGCACTGCTCAAGGGCGATGTTTCGCAGCTGCCACGCCTGCACAACACCGAGGCCAGCGAGCGGCGTGCCGAGCCCGACGAGGAGGACAAGCCGCGGGCGACGCGTCCGCGCGAGAATCAGCAGCACCAGGAGCGCATTGTTCGCTACAACGAGCGGCAGGCGCAGAGAAGCTACGAAGACGACGACGAGGACGATGATGAGTACTATGTGGAGGAGGGCGAGAGTCGGCAGGAGATGCCTCAGCGTCAGCAGCCACCAACACAACAAGAACAACAGCAACATCAATCCCAACAACAACAACATCAGTCGCCGCAGAGCTCGAAGCGTGCGCGCAGCGGACCACGTCAACCAAATCCATACTCCATGGATGACTCGTCCATACTTATGCCGGTTTTCATAGCCATTGGGGCGTTTATACCGCTGCTATTTTGCTTGTGCAAGTTGTGATCCCCATGGGATCCATTAGGCTGCCTCCCGTACCGTGGAAGCGATCGTGTTGATTTTTGTGATTTTTATAAAAGACTTAATTATATAATTATCGTTTAGTTCTAGCGACAAACTGTAAAACGTTTAACTTTTTGTTTCGGCCAGCACACACGAACGCACAATTCTCTCTAATAACATATTAATATGTATGATTATAGTCAAATTATTTGTTCCTTTCGTTTTTTTTTTTTTTTTGAGAAATCAGCCGCCAGGCTCGTTTACTTAAGCTTATCACACACTGAATTTTCTTGTTTTTGATATTCGCTATTAAGAAAAAATGCATTTTTTGTTTCTTTAGCAATTGCTTTAAACGAAATCAATGAAAATAAACCTTGTTTGTTATTTACAAATTGTTTAATGATATCGACATGTTTATTTGTCATTAAAGGGGCGTATCGCTTGGGTTATTAAGAATACACCATAAAAGTACAATTGAGTTGAAAATTTAAAATCATATTTCTTACTATTTGGGTTTGTCCTTTGGATAGAATAAAAATATATGTGTATACCTCGTTTATTAGAAAATGATGACAAAAACTTTTTCATTTGAAACGCTCTATTAACTTTAAATAGCTCCATTAGCTTATAAAGATAATCTCTAAAAAAGTTTTGTTTATATGAAGTAGGAAAATTGGTTATTCCTACTTTATATAAACACTTTTTTAGAGATTATCTTTGTAAGCTAATGGAGTAATTTATAAAGCAGTAACTGTTGCCATTATACCGCCGATATGCCAGTTATCAAAATTCCTTTTAATACAAAAAATTTTTTGTACCGAACTGTTAAGAGCTTAATTGATTAATTAAAGGTCAGAAATAGTTGAATTTGATTTCTAGTAATTTAATAAATAAATGTTATGCTTTCTATTAATGCTTAATTTAATTTGAAGTTCAAAATCGTATTTATATACGGGACTTTTGCGCAGCTCAAATTCATTGATTAATTTAAGTGATAATTAAAACTAAGAATAGAAAACCTTCTAGTAAGTAAATGCGAAAAATGAACTCAGTTGGGTTAAAGTTTATAAAATGCTAAAGTGAATATAAATACGTGGCTAAATGAATATAAACGAGCTCTTAATATTGTAGATTGATTTCGGATTGGACTGCTGCTTTATAAAACAACTTCATTTACAACTGAGTGAAATTTAAAAAAAAATATTTTTTTTTAGATATATGTATATATATCTGTGCAAACATGTTTTAACGTTGACTGCTAAACCTACTGACAAAACACTCGATACGAATTAGCGAGCGCAACGCCTGTTATTGGGGTTCAAGTTCACTGCAGTTATAGACGGGCTCCAAGCTGACGATAACGCATGTCTTCCAGTATAAGGCCGCTCCGGGGCTGAAAACGCTATTAATTTGTATTCAGCTGCGGGAACAGTATCGTGACTAAGAGAGAAACGCATTCAACAATTGTGAATTGCTATTCAATAAAAATAATTGATGCAGAATTTTATTTAATAGATAAACTTGGGTTTAGAGAGTTTTTAAAGATGGGACAGAAACCAAATGGCTGCTTATATGTACAGGCAAAGGAAATGAAGCAGATCGAACATACACAAAATAATATATAGTATAAAAATTGTATAAGCTACTAAATGACTAACGATAAGACAGGCACACAGTCACACACACGCTCAAACACTCACACATTTAAATTGCACTTGCAAAAGGTTTTGCAGCGTTTACAAAACTCTATATAAAATGCGTTCTAAACAAAAAATGCACAAATTAACTATATACTAAATATATATAGATGTGTATATATTTATAATAAGAAAGTGCAAAACTCTGAACTCTGTGTGCATTGGCTCGAAGAGGGGAAGATGCTTACAAATTAATTAACAGTAAGTATAAGGGAAAAAACCATAAAAATAATAAAAACCCTACAGTCCTTAAAATCGTATCTCGTTGCGCTGCAGCTGCTCGTAGGCACTGGGCGTGAGCAGCTCGTAGCGTCCCTTGGGCGTCTGATAGTAGAGCGCATCGTGCACCACATTCGGATCGTAGCCCTCCTTTTGCAGATCAACTTTGCGCAGCTTGAATGTGCCCGTCAGATCCACCTTGGTTAGCAGTCGCAGTATCTGGGGACGCGCATAAGCGGGCAATACCTTGGCAAGATTCGCGGCAAATGTGTCCAGGTCGAGTTCACGCTGCGGATCGTATATGGCAGCCATGCCGGCGCGTCCCTCCGTGTGTGGTATGGTTACGCCATACACCACGGTGTCCTTGTAGCCAGCCACATTGCTGACCTGCGCCTCCACCTCGCTGGTGGACACGTTTTCGCCCTTCCAGCGGAATGTGTCTCCCGTGCGATCCTTAAAGTACAAATAGCCCTTCTCATCGGCAACGAGAAGATCGCCAGAGATAAATGCCATATCACCATGCTTGAACACGTCCTTCACAATCTTCTTGGCCGATGCCTTGGCATCCACATAGCCCAAAAACTCGCGCGACGGATTGCCCTTGACGATCTTGCCAATAAAGACGCCCGGCTCGTTGGGCTCGCACAGCTCGCAGAGGCCATCCTTGTTCCGTATGGGCTCGCCGGTGTCGGGATCGGCGCGTATTATCGATATGGGATATACCTTGGGCAATATGCGCGACACAAAGCCAATGGCGCCCACTGTATTATCGTGGTTCATAATGTTCGCATTGCCCTCGGTGGCGCCATAGAATTCACCCACTTTGGCAATGTTGAACCGCTGAACAAACTGTGGCCAAATCTGGGGACGCAATCCGTTGCCGAAGACCAAACGCACCCGATGCGCACGATCATGTTCCGAGGGCTTCGTGGCCAGAATATAGCGCGCCATTTCGCCAATATATTGACCAACCTGTTGAGTTGGGGGATTGTTAAATGGATAGCTCAAAACGGAAATAGAATTTACTTACAGTCGCATTGAACTTGGCGCAATCAGCAAAGTAGTTGGACGCCGAGAACTTCTTGCGAATGGACACCGTGGAACCAAAGAGCACCGACTGACCCATACACATAATGCCACCGGCGGTGTGGTAGAGCGGCAATGGCGTATAAAACACATCATCATCTTTGAAGCCCATGGTATAGTGAATGCCAGCAGCAATAAATAAATAACTGCAAGGAGAAAATGTATTTTAGTGGAAATGGATATTTTCTTAAATTTAAAATATAGGTAAAATATGACCAATGGATATTCTTATACGGAAGTTAAAGTTTAAAACATAGGCAGAAATATTTTTAGGATTAACATGATTCATTAATACACTTTATGATCATTTACATTACTTTGAACATAGTTTATCAGATTATTTATTATTTTTTAAAGATTGTATTGTCAAAATGAAAAACATTATTTTTTGCTTACCGTGAATGAGAGATTACAGCCGCCTTGGGCAGTCCTGTTGTACCCGAGGTATAGATGTACACCAATTTATCATGATGGGCTACATGGGTTTTGCCGGGCTTCTCAGCGCTGGCGGCAGCGAGCAGCGTGTTTAGATTCTTAGCGTGTTTGACCGCCTCCGATTGGGTATTGTTGTTCTCGTTGTTGTACTGGAAGAGCGTTAGATTCGCGGGCAGATCTTTGGCCACATCAGCGATGGCTTCAACGAAATCCTCGCCATAGATGAGCGCATGGCAATGGGCCACTGTGATGCTGTGCAGCAGCGACGGACCGCGCAGGTTCGTGTTGATCAGCGGCGTGATGACGCCAATCTTCGACAGGCCCAGCCAGGTGGCCACATATTCGGCACGATTCTCCAGCAGAAGACCGACCACATCGCCCTTCTGGTAGCCCTGTGCCTGCAGCACATTGGCCACACGGTTGGCATGCTCGTTCACCTGCCGGAACGTCCATTTCTGCGTTTCGCTGACCACCGCCACCTTATCCGGATGCGTGAGCACATTCTGCTCGAAGACATCGGCCACGGTATGGTTGAGGCGTTCGTGACGTTTCGTGTAGCGCAGCAGCTTTCCATAGGCCCACAGTGCGCTGCGATGGATGCAAGAAGAGGAAGAGTAACAAGCACGATTAGCGATAAGCTGCACAATTGCATACTACAAAAGTGTGTGAATATATATATATGTATATAAACGAGTATTATCAATCCATCTGCTAGAGTTGCGTGCCTTAGGGGCCGATTGTGAAAACAGGCTAAAATAGCTCAAGCGGACACAACCGTGCCCCAGATAAGGCTTGAAACACATATAATCATGGCCAATTACATTTGCCTGGGAAAACGTTTGAAATGGCAGTAAACACAAATATATTATGTGAAAGTAAATACAACTGTTTATTGGGTTGGCAACTGTTTTTTGATACATATTTCTGATCGATATAAATATGACATGAAAATTAGAATAGAAACATTTTTGGTGTAATAAAATAAGTTAGCATAAAGAAAAAGATGCATTCGCAAATATTATCTCATCTTTATAAATAAATACACGTGTTCAGACTAGAATACAGAACAGTAATTTTATATAATGGACTTATAGAACAACAAATGTAGTGTAATAAGTAATAAGCAAAAGGCATTATTAAGCTAATAACAATAATTATGAACTACATTTTTGAAAAAGGGATTATTGTTTACGCCGACTTTGAAGCTTATTATTTAGAAAAACAACTGTAATCTATAACTTAGAAAGATTTTGCAGCTGGACTATTAAAAAAACATTTTAACTCTCATAAAGTAAAGTCAATATACAAATGACATTGTTCTTAATTAATGAGTATTAAATAGTTTGGCAATATTTAAGTCGTGTCGGGGGAATATATATAATATATATTTGCATATATGGATTTAATTTAAATAGAGCAATTAAAACTAGTCAAGAATTATCTGTATAAATAAACAACTATTCATTATATAAATATAGATATGTACATATAACAACTCAGATTGTATAGGAGTTATGGCAATTACAGCTACGACTTAATGCTTAATGCTAAGTGGACTTTTTATTTATGAATGACAAAGTACAGCTCAAAGGTTAAGTATATACGTACTATATAGTTTTAAGCAATGAGTTTACTAGGAGAAAACAAAAACAAAAGATAATAGCTCAAAGAAAGCCACCATATGTGGAGCATAACCAGACTTAATTCACTAACAGTCGTAATTTATGACCGGCTAATGTTGACTCTCTATAAATTTGAGAGCTTCAACCTGTAATCTGAAATATGACTACAGTGTCGATCTATATTAATCTATATAACTTTTGCACCGCACTCAATTTGCTTTGCACTTAAGAGTACTTTGCACTTGATGGAAAAAGTAGCATAGCTGATAAGATTGTCAGCTAAGTTGAGGATTATGACCCTTCAAATTTGTTTGTGGTATGTAATTAGAATTCGTATAATACCCGCCGGTGTCTATTAAGTGTGTGTGTGTGTATAGCGATTGCTGAAGCAATAAGCTGGGAATTGGAATGTTAATACCGAGTTTATATACAGATTTTATATATATAGCTAAGCTCATGCACCTTGTACCATGTATTTAGATATATATACGGAGCTGAATTTCGGAAGGCCGTCAAGAAACAACTTGCAGCAAATGGTCGATCTTAAGAATCTTGTTCATTAAAAACAAAATTCACTTGGCCTTGTTGCTTGGAACTTGATCTTACGTGTTTTTGCTGTTGCGGTGCCATAAAAACGTATTTCGCTGATTCCATGCAATTTTTATTTTAGCAAATTTCGACTCTGCTTCAATGACAAGCAAACATTTAAGTCAATCGGTCGTAGGTTAACATAATATATATATCAGTACTCTATATAATTATTTTTAAATTGTCCCAAAATGAGTAATGCTTCTGATAAGATTTATGTGTGATAAACACAAGAAATTTATATTAATTTGCGAAGAAGCCGAGCTATCTATCCTACAGATATTTTTTTATATATATAACTTTGGGCACTTAATGTATTTTTGAATGTATCGCAAACTTGTGTTTGTTACTATTTCAAGTGTTTACTTCATTCTCATAGCCCAATACTGTTCATGACCTATTTTATTTAATTCAGAAGTCAGTGTGCAGAATACCCTTCCTTTTTTACAAACATCTTGGAAATATTACAATATCGCAACTATGCTAGAATAATCAATCTTCGGTATTCTCTTGCTCAATTTTTTGTTATCCAATTGGAGATATATGTGTCAAACGGAAATTACAATATATCAGTGCCCTCCACCTGCGCCCTTATCCAAATGAGCATTGATAATTGCCATTTGTATTGAATTAGCATTGTCCGAGCCCTGCTGAACGTTGGCAACCCCAGCGTAAGCAGAACAACAAACTTGCGCTACTTCCGTAATTTTAAATTGAATTCAAATACAAAGCAATGATAATAGCAACAATAATGAAACCCCCCAAAACAAGTTGCGACGTTTTCAAGAACAGTTTGTGCCTCGATCGACGCGACGCGACGCGCGTCAGTAACTGTGCCAGCGGCTACAACTCTGCTTCTTCCGCCTGACTTAAGACACCGAGAGAGCGAGAGAGAGACGTGACACAAAAAAAAAAAATTAGTATGCATTGCAGAGACTCTTCACGTATTATCACATGAGTTGGGAGCCGCGCTCGATAAAAAGTGAATTTGATTTTTCAAAGTTTGTTTTGGTTGGTTTTTTTTTTTTATTTAACCACTTACTGGCATCGTTCGCCGCGACCTTGAACCTGAAGAAGTCAATGACTGGCGATAAAAAAATAAAACAAAAAATATGCGTTACTGATAGTCCAACTGGATGACACATGCTCGCATATGCTTTGTTTACATGGCAATTAACTCCTGAGCCCAAAAAAAAAAATGTGAAAATTGTGAAAAAGAGAAAACTTTAGCTGTAAATTTTCTCAAATATATACAGAGTGTATGTGGCTGCTGCGACCCAAATAGAAGGCAGAAACGAGTTTTGTTTTTTCTAGTTTTTATTTTTACTTTGCGCTCGGGTACAATGGGCAAAGTATACGACTATAACGAAGATCTTTTTTTTGCGGTTGAGTGGCGGACACATGGAGCGGGACGAGGATAGTTTGGGGCCACTTAATGGGTTTACAAAAGAAAATGTAAATTGTATTGAAATGCACACCACTTGCGGTATTGTAAACTGATCAACATTATGGCGCACATTAGACAACACAAAAAACACATACACACAGCACACAAACAGTGAAACGCAACTCACGTTAAATCTCGTTTGGCTGTTGCTCCCGCGATGTAGAACCAGCGCCAAGACCTTGTTAGCAGCAATGCGCTGAGCGAAGCTAGAACCGCAATAAGCCAACCCATTGTGTGTATCGTAAAGGCGACGGTCAGCGCGAATGCGACTGTCGCGCAAAAATAACGAAAGATTACTAAAAAGCGGTCGCGTCGTTGGCGCTTGCGTTGCTGTAACGATCGATAGCTCAGCGATAACGATTGCCGATGCTTATGATTCGCTGTGGCGTTCACACTATGCAACTGTTGAGCGTTCACGTTGTCAGAATAGGAAAAATATTTGAAAATTTGTGTTTTAATTATTTAATTAAATAAAACTTACATGGGTGCTGTAAAGTGCACAGTTATCAATATTGATAACCACGTTGCTGTTTGCATTATTGTCCAGTAAACTGTTGTGCTGTCATATGTAGAAATAAAGATAAACATTTCATTGCATAACTTATTGTTTGAATGCTTCGCGGGCCATTTAAGCAAAGCTTTGGCATATTGTAGCTTTCGAAAGCTACGAGTTTTGTTATTGAATTTTTGCAAAAATATGTCACTTAACAGTTTCGCTGATAAACAATAGGAATTTACTTACAGTTAGTTCGAACCTTTGTTGACTGTTGCTGTAATTGTTATAACGTAAGCGTTGATAACGCATCTCGTTGCGTTGTCACAAGAATCCATTGAACATGTAAAACGGCAGAAATTGTCGACGAAAACGCACAACTTTGCGAAATAACATTTTCTTGCGTTTTAGGTGCTGCGTACGCAAACCCGTTATGTTAGATGAATATAATTTAAACTGTTTTTACCAGCAATTGCAATGTTTTGTTTTGTTTTATAACAACTTTTGCTTTAGTCGTTTGTCCTTAGCTTTTGGACCGCAGCTGTTAAGCTTTTGGTGAACTAGTTCCTGGAGTGAGCAGCACATGCTGTTGTGGCAGAGGCGAAAATCAAAAGTTCACTGCAATATTATTTGCAACGCGTTTACCTAATTTCATTTATTAATTTGTATATTTTAATTTATTATTAATAAGCTTTTATATGTATATTTAAATGCGCGCCAAATTATGAAGAATTGTCCACCGATTATTGCGGCAATCAGCTGTCATCAGCTGTTCGATGTTAATCCAGGTGGCAACGTCGCTAGCAAGTTAAAGCCGCATTTACAACATAAGCATATAACATTAAATATTTAGACATTTTTTATGTTATTAATAAGCCACAAACTGCCACAAAATGAAAATATTGTGCGAGGTGCAAGTGTTGAATCGCACAACTCAGGCAAATCGCACACCGCGACCTGTAAAATCCACTCTAGCCATTGGCTACAAAGAAAGCGCGCGCGACTCCAATGGCAATACCAAAAAGGAGCTGGAAATGGTGCTCTTCACGCCGCAGGTGAAGACGGGCACTCGCTACAAGGTGCGCGATAACATACACTCCGTGCACACAAAATTTTTGCTGGATGGCAAGACGACCATTGGCTTTAAGCAGCCGGCAGAGAATCTGCTCATAAAGTGTGATCCGATACAGCTGAAGGGTTTCCTGCAAACGCTTAAGTTGGGCATGGAGGGCAAAGATGCCATCAATCTGAGACTGAACATCGCTGCCACAACAGCCATACCGCAGAAATCACAGCCGCAGCAGCGCATGACCATCAACAAACGCAGCGAGTACCCGATTAAGGGTTTCCCGCGCACTCTCAAATCCCTGACCATCAACAATATCCAGCTGATGAAGCTCAGCTTTGAGATCTGCACGCTGCGCAATCTAACCACGCTTGACGTCAGTGGCAACAAGCTAACAAAGGTATTTTAAATACTTATTTAAATCTTTGACCTATCACTAAATATTTTATTTGTGCCCGCAGATTCCCGTTGAATTGGGTCGCCTGCCGCTGACCACGCTGCTTCTGAGCGGCAATGCACTGGGCGAGCTCAACGACTGGTGCTGGCTGCGCGGTAGCAAACTGAGTCAGTCCCTCTGCGAGCTGGACTTGTCAGCTAACGGACTCAGCTACTTTCCAGCGCCCCTGGTCCGATATGAAAGTCTGGTTACGCTTAATCTCAATCACAATGGGCTGCGTCACCTGCCCTTTGCCATACGCCGACTGCAGAAGCTGCGCTCACTGCATGTGTCCAGCAATAAATTGGAATCACTACCCGCTGCCATAGAGGATCTGCACATTGATATGCTGGACGTGTGGGGCAACTGCTTCAAGGGTTTCAATGTGGAAGCCGCCCAAACACAGGTGCAACGCTCATCTGCCACACACACAGCCACACCGCTGTGGCTGCAGGCGGCACGCGTTGTCTGCAACCACAAGCTGCCCTATTCGTCGAGCACACTGCCTGCCATTCTCATCGAACTCATCTCAGAGACGCCCAAGTGCCTGTGCGGCAAACTATGCTATGCGCTGGAAGCTCAGGATCTGCTGAAGCGCGTTGTCCAGCCCAAGTTCACCAACATCAAGAATCTCACCTATAGTCGCGAGCACCAAATCTATTCAGATGTGATCATCTGTGGCCCCAGTTGTTGTGCCCATCAGCAGCTGAAGTCTCTATTTAATATACTACTCCCTTGAATTTATATCTTAAGTAAATTATACCATTTAAGTAAAATGTGCTTGATGCCTGTTCAGAAACGAAATTTCAAATTCATTCCATTAAGCGCGTTATATTCTTAGCACTTCCCTTAAAATTTATTTGAAATTAAAATTTTTAACGGTCTCTCGTATATTAGGTGATGACAGGTTTAAATTAATTTATTTCTCATATAAGTTGTTTGTACAATTGCGAAATAATGTTCATTCTTAATTTTTATATTGTATCGAAATTTACGAAATTCTTTCGGAGCATAACTGAAAAACTTCTTAAATCATTTTTAAAAACAAAATTTTATTGAAATATCTCCGACATCCCATAGATGAAATACATTTTTATACAAGAACTTAATTCCCGCATGATTGTTCCTATAGGAGGTATATAATACAGTTTTACAGTCGGTTATTGATTATATCTTGCTCTTATTTTTAAGAGATTAGTGAACCGCACATTTTTCAGTTTGATTAAAATATATTTGTTTTTGTTTTATATACAAAAAAATATATAAAATAAACAAAAAACAATCCTTTTTTTGTAGAAACACACAAACGACATAGTCGAGTCCTGATCAAAACCGTCTATCAACTGTTTCGGTATTAAAGATTTCTCGTTTTTTATAAATTATAATCACCCTGTTGCAAGGGAATAAAACTGTCAATAAAAACGAATTTAATAACAATAAAATAACAGATACCAAATAATACCATTTTGGCCAGTTTTACTGGGCACAGAAAAATATACATTTATGTTACTTTTTCTAATGTATGAGCTTCAGATATTTGCTTTATTTTTTTTCTAGGCACTTTCCCTTTAGCTTTTTCAAAGAAAACTCCGAGGCGATGCCACTCTTTTTAAATAAGCATAAAAAAGGAACAGTCTTCATACATTTGCAGAGAACTCTAACATATTAGACTATTTCTTGGATTGTTTCCGTTAAAGGTTTTTATTTAGAAACATTAATAGTATTTATTTTTCCCCCATTCCTAAATATTAGATTTTTATTATTGTCATGTACGGTAACACTATATTAGTAGTAATAGGTATAAAAGACATGCATTGCATGTAATGCTGCATGTGCTTCTTGACTTTCGTTTGAAGCACATGTCTTTCTTTCTCCTTTTTCTTTTTATTTTTTCAATTTCTTTTTTAAATCAAAACTTTTTATCTGCATTTAATGTTCGTTTTTCTTTTTTTTAATTTTATTTAACTCACTTCGAGCAAGTACGAAACAAAAGAGCCAGCCGTTTCGAATTGTATTAAGACTTTGCTGTAGCAACTGTTTGATTTAAAAGGTTCTTGACGAATTTCGCTGTAGCAATGGCTTAACCGAAGAACTCTTACAAGATGGTTGGCTTACAAACAATTTTATTTTTTATTTTATTTAACTTGCTTATTGTTTTGTTTTGTACGGGACTTAAGGGAGCATCTGCTTTAGCTTGTATTTGAATGCAGAAAGCAGCTACTCGAGATTGTACAGGCCTGGAGACTTAGCTCCGAATCCTTCGGCAACCAATAAATCAGTCGCTCACTATCTAGCGAATAATTGGATAATTGTTCGTTTTAGTCACCGTAGGTAAAGCGCGTAAAATAAAGTGGGGTTTATGTCTATCTTACTATCTTACGAGGATTCCTTTTCCGGTGGCGGAGCTTAACATTATTGCGTAGTTTCCTAAATATAAAGATGCCGATAAGTCGGTGGCAGCACGACACCACAGGCTTTCCCGTATCGGTGCCACTTGACGATGAATATTTAATAGGTATGGACTATCGCCAAAGAATTTGAGATGGGCAAATGAAAGTCGTGCACTATCGATAAAAGTATCGTATATTCTATGACGCAAATTGCTATAATGCACCCTGTATTTGAGATAATTTATATTGTAATTAGTTTTATTTTCTTAAATTTTATTTCAAATGCGGCGGAACGTATTTTATTGTCTTAAAAATAAGAAAGAAAAAAAGTCGGACTACACTGAGTAGAATGAGTAATTGAATATCGGCACTCGATAGATGTATAGACTGTTAACTAACATAAGTTAATTCAAAGACTTTAAAAGAAATGTAAAGTATTTATTATGTCACACAACGATCTCTGTTTTAGAGATACAGGAGTGGATCAGTTGTAAGTTTACACCTAAGGTGATAAATTTTACTTTGGGGTTTAGTTTTGCTTAATTTTTTTTTAAGGACTTTTTTTGTTTGAGATCAGCTGATTGTGGATTTCAGTGGACGTGAAAGTTACTTGACTAGCGGATATTTAAAAATCGAGATCAGCCTCATTTATAAATTTAACAAGCTCTCTGAAAAACAGGAGTTCTTTGGAATATAGTAAGTCTTTAAGGATGTTAAACCTGGAAGGATTTTATATTATGCCCCATCACTCATACAAGTTTTACCATTATACGCATATGTCAAGTCAAAAAACGGTCAGCAAATACCCACAATAATATCGGTTGTTCGGCTCGATGAATTTGCATATATGGAACCTAAATAATTGCCTAAATTAAGTACAACACTACAAATGTAGAAATGTTCACACCTGTTTCTACATTTGTGTAATTAAAATTGTTCCATCTGATGTGGTAAGTATATATGTATATATATTTATTTTTTGAAATCTCGAGGACACTTCTACTTACGGGTTATTTATAAAATATAGAGGACCTATCAATTATTGAATGTTTAAGCTGAAATATACAGCTTTTTAAATTGAAATATTTGAAAAATGGGCTGCAAATAAAATAAAACAAGAAATCGGTCAGGTGTACAAAAGCATTTGTAAATATACTTTTATTTCTTTAATACTTTTATAAAATCAGTAACATAGTATTTCATTACATAAGGCAAATGTGTTTTAAATTGTACTTTTTGTCGATATATGTATATGGTAATGTTATAGGGCTTATGCACTAAGGCCTTTCAATTTTTGTGAAGATTGTCAATCTAAAATATAAAAACATTACAAATTTCTTCTAGATAGGTGTGTGTACATAAAGTGCTTGCTAGCTTATGTCATAAAGTAATATGTTATTTAAAATGATTGGTAGAAAAGTAATAAAAAAAATTTGTTACGTCCTTTAAAAAACGATGGTTTTTCGAAATTGCATTCAACTCTTAAATTTGAGTGCTGCTGCGTCTTATGGGTTATGGTGGTAATTTTGCGTATATAATTAATGAATGTGTGTTATAAGTTAATGCAAAATAATATAAGTTTATAATGTTAGTCATTAAAAGTGTAACATTTCGTTTGAATGTTGTTGCCTAGAATTGACTTTCCTCATGCGTTGTTGTTCTTGTGTTTAAAGTTTCATTTTCTCCGTTGGTATTTTCGTGTGATATGCTGGTTATAACCGATTTTATGACCACAGAGCTAGTGCTCGTTTCCGTGGTATTGCTAAAAGTGAAAAAGATAATGATTAATTTCTATTGAAACATTAATTTCAATCTAAACATTTCACATACCCTTTCGACGCCAAATCCATTAAATTAGATATATTTATATTAGCTATATCCTTCATATTGACGCTTGTTGTGGTGTTATTTGTTTGCGTGCTAAGCACTGACAGACGACCTATCAAAGAAATTTAAGAAACTTGATTGAGATGTGTAAGAGGAAATTTTCTAAACATTATTTTCAATCATATTACTTTAGTCATGCAAAAGGTTCACATTGTGTTGTGTCCTTAAAACTAATATCGTTTAAATAATGTGTACTATTTTTGCGAATATTACTGCCGTAAACCTAAAAACAAAGGTAAATTGGTGAGTAGAATTTGGACCCTAGAGTGGACACACAAAATTGAATACAATTACTGCAAACTGACGAATACAATAGATGAGTCACCCACGGGGTGAAGAACAGAACATTCGCAACAAGAATTGATGATTGAAGTTGGTACACAAAGAGGCGCTTATGTACTTACCGACAGTTTCTTCTGTAGTTGTGGAACATAGCGTGGTTGTAGTGGTGTTCAAGTGGTCGCGCACAGAGTCGACAGTAATGTCACCAATTGAACTGGTGATGGTTTCATTAGCACGATTGGGGGAGCTACCGCTGCTTAGGCCATTGGTAAGCGGTAGGTTATTGCTTTCGATGCTAACTTCCAGCGGTTTAGCGCGCTCCTTGGCAGTTGGTGGTTCACGTATTGTAGCACATGTATCGTTTTCAGCACTATCTTCGTTTGTATCGATTTCTTTATCGCTATTATCTTCATCGTTTGATTGCAATGTTGATTCATTGTCTTCGTTCTCGAAAGGTTCGACCTTGACGACGCCCGTTGGCTGTACGACTCGGGAGGTGGCCAAAGCAATTCTTTGCAGCTCTGAAGACGAGAGCATATACAATGCCTCGCCACTGTTTGTAAAGCAAAGCGATGAAATTCCACTATGAATAAAAAATACAAATATTTCATTAGTGAAAAAGTTATATAGTTCAAAATTGATTTGACAACTTACTTTATGTCTTCACGCCTCACCGCTGCTGCATTTAATTGGCGCTTTAACTCCGGCACCGACAATACCATTATGTCGCCCATATTTGTCAAACAAATTAATGCCATCTCATGGTACATCTCACCATCGGCCGCTGCAGACGCTAAACTTGCATTGGCAGCTGCGTCACCAGCTTCATGGGAGCGTGTAGATTTGGTTGGGCTGCTGCCATTTAGAGTTTGCAGAAGCTCGTGGGAGACGCGGCAGCTGAACGAGCCAAAGTGTATGCGACGAATGCGGGCTCCTTCGTTAGCGGTAAGCTTGTACTTATTTATAGGCTTCAATTGTGGTAGCGAGAAGACCTTAAATTGCTCCTCGGAAGCAATAAGGACTCGATGGGGCGGTGTGCCGTTTTCGCCCTGGTTAAGCTGATCAATTGGACAGCCAGTTTGATCGAATATGGAAATGCCTATGACAGGCGCCCGATGCTTAAGCTGAATCTCCTTAGCCAGTTGGGCAGAGATGCGACGCGGCGCCTGCGGCGTTGCGTTGCCACTAGCAGGTGGACCTGTGGTGGCTGCAGTTTGTGCTGGTGGTAAATGTAACAGAAATACCGAAACGGTGCTGGCGTTTGTGGCAGACCACAAAGTAGGGGAGGTTATATTGACTGAAATGCCAAATGTGAGACTTTGTCGAAAATTCAAGAATCATTTGCATACACACCATTGGTTATATAGGTTTTGGCAAAGAGTAAACAACGCACCATCGACCCCATTCCATCGTCAGTGCAGCGTGCCTCTATTTGTCTCTCGACCGGACGTGCTTCCAACTGTGCAAGCAAATGATTAGTTGATTGTTTATAAAATCGTTTAGATTAAGGACTTACTGTAGTTGGCACCTGATTGCTGGGATTATTGCGAGTTGATCTTCCTTTGCGGAGCTTGCGGAACGATTCCCGGAGCGACTTTTTAAACGACTTGCGTCGCGACAGCTGCTCACCAGCGCCAGTTAAATCGTTTGGATTTAAAGTGCAACGGTGAAATACCGGCACAAAGTTTTTAAAGTCAAACAACACTAAGCCGTGCGCCGTGCCTCCAGAGACCAAACCCCAATTAGCCTCTAACGCTAGACACGTAATGCTAGCTGGTGGAAGAACTTGCAACACTCCAGTAATGTTAACACCATTTTCACTAATTGGCAGTGCATCTTCTTCTAATAAATTGGAGCGCACGTTTAGCTGATCATGGCCTTTCCACACAAAGCCATCACGATCGCTCACCAGGTTCATTGAACTAAACTTCAACATGCTCCGCTCTCCAGTATCTCCCTCAAAATCAGCAATTACAATTTGTCCTGCGGTGCCACCCACAATCAATTGTCCAGATTTGGGGCAGAGTGAAATTTTTTTAACTGCTAAACGAGGATCATCAGAATAGGGGTCAAAAAGACCAGATTTACGGAATGGTGGCTCTCCCTCATCCAGTTGTTCATTGCTTTCTGTTGGGGCTATATCATCCTGGTTTTCATGACCAAAAAGATTTGCCGTTTTAAAATTATAGATCGGCTTAAGAAGCACTCCAGAACAATCCCAGAACTTAACGGAACCATCTTCATGGCCAGTTAAAAGTATCTCATAATCCTTGACCGTTTCGTTCTCATCCGACTGTCCATCTCCTTCAGATGATAGCACGCCACCTGTTATGGGCCAATCAATGCTACTGTAGTCGATGTCTTGTTCATCGCCAGCGCTTAAGATACGCTTATACACCGTCTCAGAAACCTGTGAGGCCAGGTAATTGCACGTTACTGCTGATGCGTGTACCGAATGCAAATATGGCGGCTTTACGGCTGGAATCGTGGCATCAGTGAGATCGTAAGCGCACAGCTCTTCCTCTAGCAATACAACAAGCACCTGTACAACATCGCTCTCTTCCTTGTATGTAACAAAGAAATCAATCACTTTCGACGTGAAATCAAGGCAAACTTTTTTCCCGTCGCTAGAATGTACCGAAACACAATTGTGATCACCGTAGGCCGATCGCGGCATGCCTCCGGAAAAAATGATTACATCATTGATTCTGAAATTGCAAAATAATAATTATAAAAACGGTTGGTGTAAAATAAAGCAATCACTTACCCTCGCTTGCCCTTATAAAGGCGATTTATGCTTTTACACGGATCTGGGCCATAGGGAACATAATTAACATTTTTGGGTGGATCGCCGCTTGCAATGATCCAACTGGCATAAGAGCCGTCAGCGTGGTACCAATTGAATTCGGTACCAGAGGCATTTACATACAGACCGACACTTTGGCCATGACCGGGAGCGATGTAAGCGCGTTCAACAGTCGACGTGTCCAAATTCCATAAAACGCACAGTCCACGATTGTACGCAATAAGCAGTTTATTAAGTGCATTTGGCAGCTGGCGTATTGACTCAATAGCGCCTGGATTAAGCTTATAAGTGGGCGGCACTTGTTCCAACACCACATCGTGGTAGATGACCGGTTCACGTATTGCAAACGATTTTAAATCGAACTGATATATGTTGCCGCCTTCGGTTCCAATCCAAACAAGATCTTTATTTAGCGAGCAGCATAGTGAGGATACTTTTTTCAATTTTCCATCAAAAGGTAGTGTTTTTATAGCCACAAGCGTTGGACCCACAGGCTCCCACAATATGAGCTGATTTGCCGCGGTCAGCGAGAGGACACGTCCAGTGCCATAAACCCATTCAAGCAATTGAACATTCAGCTCAGATGCAGAGTTATTGACCAAGGTGTGCTGGGCATACAGCTCAACGCCTGGTTGACCGAAAACTTTTATAGCCCCAGTCTGTGTACCTATAGCCATAAGCTTCGAGACTGGATCATAAGCCAGAGCAGAAGGTTTGTGTGGAAAACCATGTTGCGCGGTCTGCAAATAGACAACGTGTTAGCAAAAATCATAAATATCAACATGCACAAAACGTTCTAGTTATTAGTATGGGAAGAAGTTTTTTTTTGTTGGTATAATAAATAATTGCTTAACTTATTAAAAATTGCTTTGTTCGTTTTTAAAATGTTGGTGATTAAATATTGTTGATTAACCTGGATAAGATTATAGCTTTGCATTACAGTACGAAAATAAACCTGAACAAAGTTGGATACCCTGTTCAGCCTTCAATTGCCGTGACATACTTTTAAACTTATCTATACTCTACATAGAGAACACACCTTAGACACACCTTGAACCATTTAATTCAAGTATCCAAGATTAAATAACTTTCGATTTTACATTTCAGGAACTTAAAAATTATATTAAAATGTACAAAAGGGAAAGTTGTATTTTCCATTATTTATTATAATTTTTCAAAATTTGTGGTAAGAACAGAAAATATAATATTATTGATCTGTGTTAGTTATACACAAACCGATATAATATATTCATATTTATTGATTTTTGGAAAATGTTAACAATTACACATTCATTTGAATAATCAAATCTTTGTATTAAACTTGCAAATAGGACTTTGCTTACATTGCAATCAAGAGCTTCCTGTTGTTAAAAAAAGAGTAGAAGAATTTTATGTTTTGACCTCGTTACAGGTGCAGCATTTTACACAATCGGGGTGACTGTGTTTTGAAATCTTATCAGGTAGAAATACTGCACCTATCAGTACCCCGAACTACGCCCGATATATTGCCCTGTTTACACATAAATATTTCTTTCAACCAACCATTTGCCCGGTTTGTACATTAAACAAACTAAGTTTATCTTATCTACTTTGTAGCGGTTTTTTTTGTCGACTTGTGAGTATCTTTTGTACACTAAATTATTATTTTAGGTTGATGACAATATGAATGTTTTGTATGTGTTCTGACTATGGATGAAAAATATTTCAGTTTAACTATAAAAATGTCTTTGCATATATTATATTATATACCAATGCATGTAATAGGTTTTGTCTATATGTTCTTTAAGAATGACAGAAGCCATCATAGTGAAATATGAATATTATTCTAAAAATACGGAAGGTAACCGAAGCCGTTATTCTGTCACTCGTATTGAGGCCAATTGTTGAGAGCTGCAAAATTTTATTAATGTGTATTTATGTATAGATACATAGATAATGTATATGTTTGTGCCGCTTAAATACTGTTACAAAATAGCAATGCCGCAAGGTGACGCACTCCAGGTGATGTCATTGAATTAAACGTCGTACCCAACTACAACTGGGAGAGAGCGTTGGCATTGAACGGCACGTGCTTTTCTCAGCATTTTCTTAAGACGAATATTTGTACTTTTATGGCCGGTTTTAAATTCACAACTAAGGGTTACCTTACCAACAGTGCAATAATTTAATGTAAAACTTAAAATTATAAGAAACGCAAAAAAAAACTGACAATTATTTTATATTTTAAATTAAAATGTTGATAGATTAAATAAATGAATATTAAATATACAAAAAAAAACTTGAACGATTCTGTATGTGGTTGTTTTAGTTACCCACATTCTTCACATTACAATTACTCAATGAAACAGCATAATAAAAATTTTTGTCGCTTTTTTTTTATATTTTGTTCCAGTACTTATTTATATGCAGTTTTCTGCTTTTGTTTACAATGTGTGAAAAGTGGACGCAAAATTATTAGATTGTGACAACAGTGTACATACATGGTGGTCTTTCAGCCGTGAATTATACGAACAAAAACAAGTATCTCTGAAATTCTAGTGATTCTCAATACCTAACCAGGTTCTAGTAAAGTCTTTCTTCTAACTTGCTGCCTATCAGATACGTAATGTATGTATATTTATTTATTTATTAATATTTGCAGTCTTTTAATGGTGCCATTTAAAGCCAGTTAACTCTTTATCTGATATTAACTTTAAACTCTACCTTTATCAGTTGCCATATTTTATACAAAATACATACCTTACGATAGGCGAAGAGCTCCTTCTGTAAGCGCTGTCTTTCAGCAGTTGGCTGTTGACCTTTGCCACGTATAAACTTCAACATAATTGCAATTTACAGGTCTGCAAAATGAATAACAAATATGTAATGCTTAACAATTAAGAAGTTCAAGTTACTAATCTAAATTAAACGCTTGTATGTGTATGTATAAATATGGGTAATGAGGACACTAATTGTAGATTTTTGAAATCTTACAAACCAAATTGCAAAAGAAAATGGTACAGATCGCAACATGGCCCCGACTTACCTAACTTGTTTAACAAGTTGCGCTAAGATTCAAAACGAATGTCGGATATTTCTTTGTAGGCGTTAAAGTTACTTGTATCTATTCATGAGCATATGCATGTATGTACTTACTAGATGCCAGCATATTGCAAACCTACAAAATACATTTTCAAAACATTTTTCTAACAAAATCTAACACAATTCATCAAAAATGTGGAATCTTTAAATTAGAGTGTGTTAGTTTACCCCTTTTAGTCGGATTGACTTTTACGAGTCAATGAAAAAATGCTAATGAACTCACTGTTCAGCAATACGGACGAATGAAAGAAAACTTCTTGCTTGGTATGACGTATACACATGTGAAAGTATTAGTTTACAACTGGCCAGTTGCTGTTGTGTGCGTGACAGCGAAGCATCACGCATTCAAACCCACTGACAGACAAGACACTGTGTTGTTTTTGTTGCCATTTTGTTTGGCGACGCCCGAAGTCATTTGCATTAATTGATCTCAACATTTTAAACACATTTAATTAAAATACATTAAAGCCAATTCTATAAAAACGAATGTTAATGCAATCAGGAAAAATAAAATAAAAATACCATCTTAGATAGGAAAATTTATATTGATATATGACTGTTTTAAAAGAAAAAAAAAATTGAGGCCCGCTATATTCAACACAATTATCTGAATGTTTGTGCGTGAGAAAACCCATATGCATACATACTTATATACGGTGCCTCGGCTGAGTCATAGATACACAGGTACATAAATATGTTAACGTACTTTTTAAAAAATCACAATATTTACATAAATACGGATATGTACATATGTAGGTTTTTTATTTAATTTGATATTGCGCGTGTGTTGTTGCCGCTAGCACTAATACACTTGCAGTTGCGCTGTGAGGCCCGAATAGCTTCTGTTTTCATGTATATTTTCCACTCCTGGAGTCTGTGCGCTTGCGAACTGGCTCGACAAATAACTCAACAGGTAATTTAAATCAAATACAAAAGATTTTTGGTGGAATATTTAGCACTTATCGCGTTGGCAATGAGTTTGTTTTATTCTACCGCTTTGGAAAATGGTACGCGACGCGTTCATTCCGAATCCGCTTCTCAACTGTATCGTCATTGAAAAAGAAGCAAAAGTATCGATATGTCATAGGGCTGGATAATAATATGGGGGGGGGGGGGAATATATCGATAGTCTTCTGTTATGATTCTGTTATCTACACACACATTACAAGCATTATTTACAGACCAATTTGTAAGCATTACTTACAGAATTTTTCACCAAATAAGGAATCAAGTATAGTACGGTATTTATATCAAATTTGACTCTTATTTAGCATTTATTGAATAAACTTATCTGCAGCATCTTCTTGCTTTGCAAAAGTATATTATACGCGTTTTTGCGTCGATTAGTAATTTTGAATCAGCGGTTAAACAGCGGCACCCTGCCTTGATACTTGCTGAACCACATTCACTTGTTCCGTTTTGAATCAGTTGTTCATCTGTTCATGAACAGCATAATTAAAAACTTAGTTGCATATGATAAACAAACACATCATAAGCTATATTTATTATTTTTTTATTAGCTATCATTTAAAATAAAATGAACATCTTTTAATTGACCATAATTGATTAGAATTCGGTCACACAAATGGATAGTGTTTCTTTATTCATGAACATTTAAATTTTGCCTTGTCTGTGGAAAGTAAATAAAGATTCTACTGATCATTTCAATAGCACTGAGTTTGATATAAAGTAAATTGAAAGGATAATGTTTTGTTTCTTATATATTTATTTCATTTTTTCTACAAGCAAATCATATAACTTAAAAACATGGCTAAGCGGATTGGACCAATGGATAACTTCGGACCTCCGAAAAAGCTAAAATTGGACGTTAGCGTAAATCGCGGCCGGATCAGCACAACCACTTCAAATATCGTGGAATTCTGGGCTAGTGATGATGATGATGACGTCTTGTTAGCTACCCAAAAAGCAGAGGAAAAACAACGGCAAACTGATGGAATACGAAATATAGAGACCGAATTTGCCTTCAGTGAATTTGCTGCCCAAGCCCAAGTTCATGGAACTACGAGTACACAGCAAATGTTTGCCGATGATATGCTCAGGAATTTGAATGTGGAGGAAATCTTTGGGACTGATGAGACATTTGTTTTCCTACCTGATGCTGAACAAGGCCAAAAACCAGACAACGAAGTGGTTGAAACTGCTACCACAAGTAAAAGAAATGAGGATTCGTCGAGTCAGGCAACGGCAAATCGACGTCAATTAGCCCAGGAACGTCAACTTAAATTTCTAATGGAACGTGTTGATGCCCTAAAAAAGGAGAATGCCAAATTGCAGAGAGACCTGGTAGAAAGCAACAACCAAGCAGGCGCTAAAGATGGTGAAGTGAGTAAATACAATATAACTTAGAATTATTACTTATTTATATATGTATTTAAAGGTCGGTTTACTTCGCAACGAGCTCAAACAAGCGCGTAAAATGCTTCAAGCTAGCAAAATGGATAAACTTACAATGGCTGAGGCAGGTGAAAAGGACTGCAGTGAAAAGGTTGCCAAAGTAGTTAAAGAAGTAATGGCTAAAAACGCAGAATTGAACTTTACATATGTAGAGTTCTCAGAGCATAAAATTCGGAATGCAACCAACAACAAGCGGAACACATCCAAAGAAAATCCCATCTTGCCTGTGACCGATGCTGATGAACGTCGGAATTTGCTTCGAATGGAAAATTTATGTATCAATAATTCGTACGTGAAACAATCCTCCATAAAACACGTCTTTGAGTGTGCCAAAGATGCAAGAGGACAGAAGAAGCAACGAAATTTCTTTGAAGTGGAGTTGGAACAATTGCTACTGAATTATGCACAAATTCAGTCTGAAAACGGCATCGTCGACACTATCAAAAACCGTATACTTATGTCTGTGTACAGAGTCTTTAACGAGTTTTGGTCCTATACTCAAAGCCTAGACTTGCCACAGAACTGTATGATGTACCCCTATCGACACTTCGACCTAGAATCAGATGAAAGTACATATATGCGAGTTAATTCATTATCATCATTAATTCAGCCAGACGCTTTATATACTCTGGAACAAGCCATCCCACTGCGTCGCTATATTGGCACATTGGCGCTGATTTGTCAGAAACAAAGTACCATATCACAAACATTGCTATGTGAGAAAAACGGCAAATATTGGATAACACATATGATCAACGAAGCGATAACGAATTTGAGCTACTCCTCCGAGGTGTTTGAACATTTTGGTGTCCTTGAGGCCACTGCGGCACTACTGCACAGTTTATTGGAACATGTAAAGCCTGAAGAGCCTATTTACGGATCTCAACTTGGATTGCTCTTTGATATACTGAAACAATTGGTGTTCAGTCGTCCAAGTCCATGGGTGTTCCGGGAACTCAGTGCTTGCATGTTGTTATGCGCACGCAAGAGTCGACTTATGGAAGGAATGTGTGTTAATAGTTCAAGTAATTGCTTTGTATCTGATCGCGTTCGTTCGCTTTATCGTTTTGCACCCAAGTCGTGTTTAATACAGGTCTACGCAGGTCTGCTCGAGCTATGTTTCTGTAGCGATTTACCTCTCCAGCCTAGCCACTTTAAGCTTTTGCTATCGATATGCGAGAATCATGTCCGCTTTGTTTACCAATGCTTTACGGCTACACCTGAATTCATACTTCGAATGATTTCATTTCAATCCTTTACTGATGACGAAAAGGAGGACAACGAGGATATATTCCCCAAAGCTGTTGGTTTGAACTCTGATGTAACGCTGAGTAATAATACTACTGAAACTATTCAGGTTTCAGCGCTTAACTCAATAAACACATCCAAGTTCACATCAATTCCTGGGCAAAACCAACAGTCAAAAGAAACTCATTGTGAATGCTATGTAAAGCTTTGCCTAAGCGTTGTTACGATTGTTTTTCAAATGATGTATCAATGGACGATTCAAGACCAAAAATCAGGTTTGTGATTGAGCAAAAAAATTACAATACACTATATTAACTTGCTTTTTTTTTTTTAGATATTTCACGAGTTGGAGAAATCTCACAGATTTCTGTACATTTACTAACGCTCATCTTTCGTGAATATTATCTCACCTGCCTTTTTCGTGACTCGGAAGAAACAACGAAACATTATCTATCTCTATTATGCAACTGGTGGAGTAGTCACGAGCGGCTTTTGAATTTTAAAGATGTGCATTGTAAGTACAAAATTTGTACACAAAAACATTTTTCTTTTTCCTTATTACTGCTTTTAAATGTTTGGAAGATATACTTCTAATTAAAATGATCTTTTTATAAAATGTTATTTGATAGGCTGGATGCATTATTAAATTTTTATATATTTATAGTGCGTTTCTTAAGACAATTGCAAGACTTGCAGTTTATGTTGAAGCCGTTGCACCAAGAAGCAAATCTTACTAATCCCAAAGATGACTTGGCTGAGTGGAAACGTATTGTGAACGATGCTGATGCCAACATACAAAAATTTGTTCAAACAAATGTTCCGTTTAATTCTGAAACCCTTTTCTCATATAATAAAAGTGACTTTTTCAATGGCTTGAAAAGGATTGCTTATAATTTTGAATAAGTTTGTTTCGATATCAAAGTTACAAATGGTAATAAAATACAAATTTATAAAAATACAAAAATGTATGTACTTACATAGTGTTATTGTTATAAAAATTATTATTATTAAAAAATACATTAAAACTAACATTATGAGAATTAATATTCCTTTGATTTAATTTTTTGGTATGATCATTAATAATTAAATTTGAAACGAATTTTGATTGGGATATGGTAGATGATTGAATAAGACGACATAAAAACTAAATTATATATTTTTATTATGAAAGGATGTCTTAGCATTAAATTATTAATACTTTGCGATGTAAGGTGACTGATGATTTGTGTCCATTTAACTTTTAAAAAATAATTCGAAAATTCAAATATTAGCTGCCTATCAAATCGTTATGAAAGCCATTACAAGTGTTAGCCAACATACCGATATATCGATATATATGTATATATATACACATATTCTGAAAATTTAAAATGTTTAGTTTTAATTTGAAAACTTACTTAAAATAATCCGACACGCTAGGCATGTAAAAAATGTATAAAAAGAACATTATTGAAGGATGTAAAATATTTTCATTGTAAATAATAGAAAAAAAAAGTTAATCTGAAAAGTTACCATTTTAACGGTGTGCTTTTATTTTGATAAGCATTGGCTCTGCAAATAACAAATTTATGTTAACCTTAATTTTGTTTTATTGTTTAGATAAAACTTACTTTACAACACCTTGTGTTTGTACTGAAGTAAGCGTGATTAACGGCTTAAGTCGTTCTACGAAGCGCTCATAGTTTCTTTCAAGCTCATGTTGATAATCTTTTTGATCCGATAATATTAGATTCCTATTCTTTTTTAAAGCATCAGAACATCGTTTCGAAAATTCGCGGAAACATAATCGTAATTTATTTTGATGTTTCGTAGGTATTGTCGTGCCGTCGGATAAGTTTGACAGAAATACACTAGCCATTTCCATTGGACCCTGGTTGACAGTAGTGCCAATACAACCCTGTAAGACCATTTGCAATATTTTTGGATCAGCTGGTTCTTGATTTGTAGATGCAGCTAATTCCAAAGTCTTCTTTTGGATGTCCTCTATTATAAAAAGAAATTAACAAAAGTTTGATTTATATTAGTAATGATTTAAATGCATTTCAGAAAGGTCCCATTTTTATTTTCCTAAGGCACACTTAGCTCACATTTCATAGTAAAAAAAAAACAAGAAATACGGTTGCAGACGAGTGTATCCAACAGCGCAATACTCGTTCAGTGTTATAATATTAGTGCACATAAAATTAATCTTTAGGACATGACAAAATCGGTTTTCTTTTGACAAAGTTATGGGAGTTTGAAACATAGGAGCTAAGGATCCCAGATCTTTACAAGTCCAAATTATTGTCAAATTTTGCATGATTTTTGACCAAAAATTGCACCCCCTCAGAATAACTTTTAATGTTGGTTTTTATGCTAATTGTGACCAATACAATCGATTAAAAATATAAATTCGAGATTCTAAATTTTGAAAAAAATTTTTTTTTCG
>SCDS01000151.1:0-58478 GCA_004149465.1 Drosophila nigromelanica | reverse complement strand
CCCATATTTACACGGCTTGGGATCGTCGGCTATAGATTTATTGAGATTAACTAGGGATAGCGTGGGAAAATATGCATTCTTGCTTACGAAACTTGGCTTCCACAGCCAGAACTGTGCAAAAGACGACGATGAAAATAATTCGCGACATTTTTCACAAAGCAAACGAAAAATCAACTAACTTATATCTCGAGTCTTATTTGATTTTTATAGTAAATCTACTATAGATTTGGATAATTATTCAAGTCATCAACTTGGATAATCATCCAGTCAGGAGCGCCGGACCAAGAGATACCCTGAACCGTTCTATCTGTCGTTACAAATATTTCAACTTCCCTGCACTCACACATACATTCACTATGCAAGGCGTTATGAAATTTAATATAATTTCATTTACAAGATCATTAAAATCTATGTACAAACGAAAAGACTACCTGTAGTATTCGAATTGTATATTTTTGATATTTGGTGCGAGTGGGAGAGGTATCCAAAATCCGAAACATTCCAGATTCTGCGCCAGCTTTACGTGAATATATCAATTTAAATTTTGTGGCTCTTAAAGTCTCCGATATATAGTAAGAAAATCAAATCTTGATTCTTATCGATATTTATAAAACCGGGCATATCGAAAAAAAATAAAAAATAGATGAGTATTTTCCGAGATTGCTACGTTCATACAGACGGACGGACGAACAGACAGGTATGCCTTAATTGACTCAGATCCTTAGGCGTGATCAAAAACATATGTACTTTATCGGGTCGAAGATGCTTCCTTCTGCCTGTTACATACATTACCACAATACTAATGCACCCTTTTTAACCATTTTCAATGCGTTCAGGGTATACAAATACTTATACCTTACAAAATATAACCTGTTTGAATCACATATTATATATACCCATACTTTGTTGCAGTAATGTTTATCTATGGACTAATTAACTAGCACCAAGCCTTATTGACTTTCATATAGTATTTTAATGGGATCATTTCACTTGTTTTGTTTTTATCTAAAATACACTCACAGAATAAATAAAGTTAAATAGATAGTGAATGATTGATCCGTAAATGAAAAATATATTTTAGTCAAATATATTTAATCAGAGTAGTCAGAAAGTTGAAAGTAGTGACTTGGTAAAAAGCGGATCAGGTCAATACAAATTATCCTGTGATACTTAAAAAGACGAATTGTATATATCAACCAAATGTTGATTAAATAATTTATTTATTTATTTACCTAAAATATACTTAAACATAAGGAACATAAGGGGTAAGGAGTTAGAACGGTGCAGTTGCCTTATTTCAAATAATTTTTACTTTTTTTAGGGACGTGTGAATCTTATGAAATAGTAGTTAATTGTTTTAATTATTAGTTGCAAACCTGTGCAGATCAAAGTTCTATGGCTGAATGAAAATTGTGAAAAATTAAAACGAAAAAATAACAATAACTTAACTCACAATTTTAAGTTCAAGATAAATACTACATATGTTATATGTATGCATGTATGAATTTATCTTCCAGACATAAAACTAAAACTAGTTTCGGCTTAATTGGCTCAGCATGACAGGGCAACTTTATTGAGGGGACACCCCTCAGTAAATGATAGTGAGCATAAAAACCAAATACAATTTTATTATTATACGCACATATGAATATATGTAAATACATATGTGTCCAGGGGCAGAGCTAAATATAGTTGCCCGCTCGATTGTCCAGCTAACCTCAGTACTCGAACCAGCCTCCTGATCAGCACGCAACAATGACAAGCTGCTCAACTTGATCATAGTGCACGTTTAAATGCCCATATGCGTATCCATCGAACAGTTGACTGACTCGTCTGGCTAGCACGGCAGATTTTGCGTATAGCCCCAAGGTTAACTGGCTGTCAGTTGCTTTAACGTTGGCTTTACCGTTGCCTACACTTGAACTTGGCAACGGTTTTTGTAGGTATATTTTTTAATATGCGCCCATATTTGTAGCTAGCTTACAGATTGTTGCAGTTGCAGCGAGTCGAGCCTACACTGAAAGAAATGTGCGCACTCTTGACGGAAAGTTGTTTTTTAATTTACATTTTGATGGGCTTGTCGCATTGTCATTCAAATTTGGGCAATCACGTGAATTGGCCAAATTTATGCAAAAGCTTTGCGGAAATGTTTCGCCGTAACAAAAAGCAAACAGGTAAAATAGGTAGATGAATACACAAAAACCTGTGAAAACTTTGTTTTGTTTTGGAAAGAAATGGAAAAATATCAGAGATCGAAAACTGGATTTTAGTCTCTGAACTGAGCGCTTAATATGGATGGGTATTTTAAACCCTAATTCAGCGAATGTCAGTTCTTGAAGTTTCTATATATTTATTAATTAATTGTTAAACTAAAGATTTACTTAAATATTTAAGCGTTGCTTGAGCAGCAAACAGTCCATCAAATTTTATGCTTGTAAAGAAAAATACTCGTACACGTACACGTAAACAGCTAAAGAGATATAGCTACGACTATATAGACGACTATGTCACATTCAGAGAGCACAGCTTCAGTCCTCCAAGAACAGATCCTCGTAGGCGAATCGCTTGAACAGTGGAGCCAAGACGCTCTTCATGATCTCGGCAATGGCCACATGCACCGAGGGCTGCAGTTCGCTCCAGACATCGGACCAGTTCTCGTTCAGGAACTGGTTCAGATTGTTGCCCAGCGCCCGATCGCCATTGAAGAGATTGGTCAGCTTGATGTTCATTCTAGCACAGGGAACACGCAATCTCTATTTGTATCCAGACAATAAATGTACGTTTCTCTTGCGGACTTACTTCTGTGGCTCCACCAGCACCTTCAGCTTGTCCACGCTGAGGTAGGTGCGTCCACTGCGCGACTGGGTGGCCGGCTTGAACTTGACCGAAAACTTGGGATTGTGGAGGGTAATGTCAGCATCGCCATCGCCGCGTATGGGCAGGATCAGAATCCGTCCATCGGCAGAGTACTTGCCGCGCAGCACAATCTTGGGAAAGGAGCCGTACATCTCAAATTTGCTGGTGGCCGGATTAGTGCCAAAGCCCCTGCAAGATTCAACAGTTGTAGCAATCATTTGCCACATGTAGCCAAGAATTTGGGCAGCTGGCCACTTACACGGCCCTGTCGAACTTCACGCCGGACAAGCCCTCCACGTTGACATCGCGAAAGTTAAGCTTCAGACTCAGCGAGCCGCTGCGTCCATCCGAGATGTCGAAGCGCTTGACCAGGAACGGCTCCACCTGCGGAAAAGCTGCTGGCGCATAGCCCGTGCGCGCATACTGACCAATCAGCGTGTGGGACACACTGATAATGCAGCCGGTGTCGCCCTTGTGACAACGCGGCAGTTCAGCGGCTGAAAGTACCCAGGAAGAAGACCAATCAAATTGCGGCCTGAACCACGCACATGCTTGGGGAGCTTTGGACTCACGGAAATTGGAAGCGCCGTTGGCACCCAGAGACAGAGCTAGCAGCAAAGCGGAGCACAGCAAAATAAGCATATTAATTTTTTGTATTTATAAAATATACGCACAATACAAAACGGACACGAACAATGCGTTAACTGAACGCAGGAATTGAATATTTGGCGGCTACGACGCGGCGCGCTTATTTTCGCGAACTCCCTACCAAGTTCAATGCTAAACTGTAAATTGGCTCTGGACAAACGCAGCCATTTATAGACTTTTTTAGAGCTCGCTCCGAAGCGGCCACTGGCCAGATTCAGCCAATACATTAAATAGTTTATTCATTCTTAACTTGTCTGGCTTTGCGTTGTTTTGCTTTTCTTGTTGTTTTGTTTTTGGCTCCTCATCATAGAGAATTCGCAGTTCGACGCGCCATCGCCAACAACAGCAATAACAACAACAGCAACAACAACAAAAACAACAACAGCAACAATGACAAGAATATTAATAATTAATATTATTAACAGGTCCCGCGGAGTCATAGGAACGACAAAATCAAAAGTGATTTTATGTGTACATTTTGCTGCCCGTTTCGCCAGCTAGTTTTTAACGTCTTTAAATCCTATTAAACATCGAACCCTTAATACCCTGCTTTTCGGCAAGTCCAAAGTCTAATTTGTATGACTGATAAGCTAAAAATAGGAATGCTCGCTTTTGGATTGATCATCAATTAGCACATTCGACTTAAAGACTTTTTGTATACTAAATGCATATTATGATAACATATTTATTAAAATAAAAATCGTTTCCAATTATATGTATTAGCTTGTTAAATAACTATTTTATTAAGAGTACTTGTATAAAAGTTATTAAGTATTTTAAAATTTTTTTCTTGTAAATATTAAATGTTTTTTGACAGATATTCTCATGTTTTAGTTTATCACAACGCAATTTCTTTCTCTTTGTTTATAGCTCGAATTTGGCTACAACTGAATAGAAAATACTTACCCTACGTGGTTCGAAATTTTCTATTCATTCATTTTGATAAGAATTACTAATATAAAAATAAGTTGTAGAATTTATCAAATTTTACCCTATAATAAAATTGTTGATTTATTAATAATAAAAAAAATTTAATAAGCGCTCTATGAACTCGCAATTATTCAATTAAATATATAAAGTAATAAATTTGATTTTTACTTTATGGTTTGCAATTACAGCTACACGACTGCTACGATTTACTTAAGAATAGTTGGCATTTTACGAGGTATCTCATGTTTAAACTTTGTCCAGCGTTGATTCCTTTCTGTGATATACAATTCCTATTTATTGCGTTTTTTATATAAAGTTCTATAAATGTCAATTTTATTGTCTGTCATTCGCTTTGTTCCAGCGAATGGCGAAAACGAAGCACAAATAAGCCACACAATATATATTAAAATACAAAACACATGCATGTTGTATATATATATATTTCATATTTGCGTTGACATCAGCTATGCATTTGGGCAAGGGATTCGATTAGAGGCATTGAGCGAAGTTTCGCAAGTGTTAAATGATCTTGCATGCATGTTAAATGCTTCATTCTACGGCTAATAAAGCTGAGATCATGCAAATTGCCTCAATCATTTTTGTTGTAGTTTATTCCAGTGCGGTAAGTCATTATATGGCACCAACTAAAGACTCTATTCATTATTTATCAGCAAATCATCCAATCAACTGCAAAGCTCACCATGCAGAAAACGAACAAAAAGCTCAAGGTGATTAACTATTTAACAATGGACAAACTCGCCGAAATGTTGAGGAATTTCCGTTTCGAGTGATGTCCACATCATTAAAGAGTAGATCTATTTAGAAGCCCGCTTACCCTGCCGACAGAAGCAATTAGAGATAACTATAATCATAAATGATAGCGGGTGAGAAGACTGGTTTGCCAAATTTTGCAAAAAAATTAATAGGATAAAAAGTGGTCGCTCAACTTGTCAATTTTATGGCCAAACTTTCAAACTAATGGCATGCGACGAGTAAACTTTAAAAACCCCTCGTATACACACGTTTGGCAAACATGGCCAAAGTCTTGGATCATTCGTCATCGGTATTTAGCATATTGTACACCTGTAGCCAATAAATGGCAAAAAGTCTGAGAATAGCAGCCTACAATTTGTTTATTTACACCTCCAATTGGCGCCACAGACATATGACATCATAAATAGTCAAATATGGCCAAATATACATATATGTATATGTGTGTTTTATGAATCTAGTTTTTTGGCATTTGTTTTGTTTGTCAAGCAAATTCCGAGACGGTTTCGTAGTTTACAATCGATTACAAATAATAGCCATCCAAACAAAACAAATTTTGCCAAATCATTAATGTAAAGTCGCGCGTGTTTTATTGATATTGGCGTTCGACATGTGAATTCATTTGCATACATTTATAATAGTAGATATATGCTTGTGACGTATAGACGTACTGAATCAATTGATTTAATTTTAAGTAGTGGCGAAAACCAGTTTAAGCACATTGGGAACTGTTTTTTAATGAATACTAGGCAATTATTGTAATCATGTGTGCTTTTTACAAGCTGTCATACCTACGACTGAATATTGATTCAGACTCTATTCTCCAATGAATAGTAATGCAAAGCTTTGTTTTCTTTAGCCAAATCAAAAAATTGCAGTTCAAATAAAAACGGAAAATAAAAATGGTGTGGCCAGACTGCTAGGTAAAATACAGATTGGCCGGACTGTCAAATAGAAGTCACACTGCTACATCGATGACACTGCTATGGATAAATCTGTCGCACGCAGCTCACTATACAACACTGGTGTCTTGTCAACGTTTTACAAAAGCCGGAGAGACCGCAGTATAGAGAGTCGGGATTACAACCAGGAATAGACTACATATATAGGCAAAGATGAGGATAAAACTGTCCATTATATATACCACGATTGCCACTGTCTTGGTGCTCGGTTGCCTGCAAGTGTCGGCAACGGAACGTGCAAACAAAACTGCCGAATTCGTTGCCACTGATGAATGGCAAGTGATAGCCGAAGGTTTTTATTACGTGTACCAATCAGTCTAGCCACTATTTATACCACTCATCTTTCAGGCCAGGCCATACCCAGCGGCCTCCACGTGCGCATCAATCTACAGACGGGTCTCAAGGAAGCCAAGTTGCTGGATGAAAGCGAACGTGGTACTGCGCTGCAGAAACCAGAATCCGGTGACGAGTCGGGATCGGCAAATGAGCCGCTATCGTTGGAGTACAAGGCGGACATCATTGAGGAGTCTGTGCGCAAGGTGAAAGAGCACCGCAGCTACGCTGAACTGCGCAAAGTCTATAAGGATTTTCAAAAGAACTTTCGCACCGATGCCGAGGTGATCGTGCAGCTTCTGGAACAATATCGCAACTTTAGCAAAGCGCCACTCGAGTCGCAGCTGACGCCGAAGCTAAATGCATTGGAGAATCTAGAGTATCTGCTGCATCAGATTGACAATGCACTCGTTTTCATTGACAGTGGCGGGCTGGACGACGTCCTCCTCCCAATAGTCGTCAACGATACGAACACAGCGCTGCGCGTTTCCGCCATGCGCATGCTGGGCGCCCTGGCTGGCAACAATCCCAAAGCACAAATTAAAGTCTTTGAACGCAATTTCGGTTCACATCTGGCACAAATCCTCACGACCTCGACCAGCAGCGCCGAAATCTCTGCGGCAATGCATGCTTTTGGTGCGCTGTTGCGCAAGTTCCCCCTGGCTCAGCAACGCATACTGTCCACCTCGGGCACCCAGGCGCTTATTGTCGTCCTGCGCAGCACGGAGGTGGAGCTGCGCAACAAGGCCAAAGTGGTTACACTGATTAGTGATCTGGTACTTGAGAAGCGGTACGTACTCGATTCGAGCAGAGACTCCCCGGATGCCGCCTCAACTGTGGCGCAATATGTGCTGCTGGAGTTTGAGTCGTGGCTGCTAGCGCACGGCTATTGCGCTACCCTAGAGGAAGTGCTCAGCAATGACTATGTGCACCTGCTGGATCAACCTGAGATCGTGGAGCAATTCACAATTGCGCTGGACAGCACCCACAATCTGTGCCAACCACTCTGGCCGAAAAGTGCAGCCCTGCGTCATGCGCTGCTCACCGTGCGCAACAGATTCGCCCACAGCCAGGACGAGTACCGGCTGGAGGTATCGCAGACTCTGACCAGGCTCTGCGAGCATTTCTATGACAAGCCCAGCCACACAGAGCTGTAGAGCTGCATCTGAGACTTAGCCACATATTTATTTAAGTAGATGTTTTAAAGTATTGAACTGATTGTTATCCATAAGTTGAAATGATTACCAAGTTAAGCCAAAATCCTTGTAAAACAGAGCCCTCAAACAAGTGCCAAAGCACTTTAAAAAAATGTATGTAAATTTGTATGATTATAACAGAGCGATAAGTATGCAACAATTATACTGTTTTCAGTTGTAATATAAGTACATAATTTTCACCCTTTAATGCCAACAGCAATACTCTAAAACTCAATAAAGCAGGCAATTATCGAGCAGCAGGTCATAAAGTAAGTCAAATGTGTTGCCTGTCGCAACTGAAGGAAAGCAAAAACCGCTGAGAACAATCGAATGAAAGCATGGCCCAAAAACTACTTAAAAGTATGCAAAGGAAAACACGAAACTGTACAGGAAAACGCTCGTCCAATGAAAGAAACACAAAACAACTATACTTTAAGGGGAGCACTCAGCCGATGCAATTATGTGTGCAGTGTGTATGTTGTATGTGTACGGCCCGAACCCGGGACCGACGTCGCCAACGTCCAGTTCAAATTACAGCAATTAACGGCATGCAAATGCAATGTCACTGAGTCATGGCACATGAACAGAAAGGAGCAATAAGAACCCGGCTCGGGAATTGCCAGGACGCCTTGGTTGCCAAGGCGAAAAATTGCAATGTAAACAGAGAGCCAAGCGGAGAGACCTTTACCTTCCAGCATAGGGGTTCAGCTTGCCGGCCCAGTCAAGCGTAGCGCAGCGGTTTATTTGCCCGGATGGCACAGGTGTAGCCAGCTCTAAGGGTTAGCTGATACCCAAATACATATGTGTGTGTGTGTGTGTGTGTGTGGCTCGAAATAAGCCAACAGAGGTGCGTGCCTTCTATAGAGGCAGCAAGCTTCTAACCGACTAACTACGGACTGGCCCATTGAGCGTCGCAATTTGAGCATGGGCGCGTGCGCATAGTCGCCATGGTAGTCATTGTATCTGCTTTCAACCACTGCTAGCCAACATTTGTTGTTGCTGTTGTTGTTGTTGTTGTTGTTGTCTTCTTTTTCGTTACGTTTTTTTATGAAGAGTTTAAATGGAAACGCTTGACGAGTGATGTGGAAACATTTTCAACACAGCAGCAACAGCAACAGCCAAAACGAGTAAAAGCAAAAGCAATAACAACAAGTAACAGCGCTCTAGTGAAAAGTGTCCGACTAGCAGATATCCTGTGCGCAGCTTTGGGCTATTTATTACTATTTTAGCTAAAAAAGATTTTAAAGACTACGGCTCTGATCGGCCTCAGATGCCCGATGGGAATTTATATCTACCCCAACTCTACCAACTGAAGAACCTTTATTTTTAGTTGTATACGATATTGTTAATCTTTCAATCTAACGGTATTTCGTAGCACTATCTTCTGAGGACTTATTTAATAATTTTATTTTAGATCGACATACAAAAGATCTATGTAAGTAAATATAATGGTAACTAGGACCTTCGACTCTACCTATAAGAAACTGTTTAGTTCAGACAAACGAACTTAACTACATCGACTATTTATGCTGACCAAGGATATATATGCTTATATGGGGTTGGAGAAGGCTTCTTTTGCCTGAAAGCAATATACCCAATCTTAGCCATCTGCAATGAATACAGGGCATCAAAATACAACCCAGACCCAGAGAGTCTTCAGACGCAACTGGCGCTCATCTATATCAAGTTTGAGGAGTATTCCAAAGCAACAACTGAGTAACTGAGGCAAACGCACCGGCATTACAGGCTGTTGCTGCTGTTGTTGTTGTTGTTGTTGCTGACTGTTGTTGTTGTTGTTGCTGCTGACTGTTGTATGTTGGCTCTGCCCGTTGTTAGGGGGCATTCCCTGCTTTGGCAACATTATGGAAAATCAGTTTGTGTTTGGAGCGTGGTCTGGCCGCATGCACAGTCCGAGTAGCTGAACGCGAAACGCAGCAAAGTGTTTAATATGAATGCGGATAACCCTTGTTTGTGAATGAATCAAATTAATAAAGTGAATTGCCATTTCAGTGGAAGTGCAAATGAATGAAACCTAAAGGATTGCCGCACAAAATGAAGTAATAAATGAAAATTGTGAAAGAAATCAACAAACAAATACCTGATGAATGTTTTGATTAAATCATGAGTAAAAATAAATTGTTCTATATGTTTCTAGCAAAATTGATTTAATTTGTTCCACATACTGGTTTATTTCTTATCTCTTTAAAAAATATATATATTAAATGAAAAAAACCTTGCATATCATGTTTATTTTTGAAATTCCCTCTGAAATTCAAAAACCCGCTGCACATTTTGGAAAATGCAAAATAGGCTTTTACACAGGTGAATGACTCTTTTAGTGCGCTTCCGCAACTTCCGGTCAAAAGCGTTTTCATTTTCGCCAAACGGCCAATGGCCAGTCTTTTTTTTTTTTAATGAAGCCAATGTGTGGCGTCTCCTGGCATGCCATAAATCTGGCTGAGATAGCAGCCGTGCGACGGTGTGGCATAGGAAACGCTCCTGTTGGGTGCAAAAGTGGCGGTTAAATGTTCGTAGCATACCTTGGAAAAATGCGGGTATGCCGGAACCAAGGAAACAGCAACAAATGCCAGACAATAAATGACTGTTGTCCAAAATGCCGCCAATTGCGACTTCAGGCAACTAAGCCAATGTGTTGGCAACCGAACAAGAGAGACACCACGAAGTGGCAACAACAACAAGCACCCGCGGTTGACATGTGTGCGACATTTGTGGCACAAGACGAGCAGAACCCTGGGCGGGTTGGGAGGTCGGCTAATGTTCCAGTTGCTTTGGTTTCTGTACTAAAATGTTTTGTCTGGCTAATAATCTTGTAATAATCTAGACGTTTCCCTGTCTCTGTTTTTCTTTTTCTCTCTCTCTCTGTCTCTCTGTCTCTTTGGCAGAGTGACAAACACATTCTGACAGACGTTTAGCGTAAACCCTCCCACACTTTGTAGGTCGTTTCGCATTACAGACCCAATTTAAATGTCTTGGTAATCAGCAGGTGAAAGAAAAAGAACTGCGCATAAATTCCATATGTAAAACGTTTAAAGCACATCAGTGATATGGTATTATATAGCAGTCAAGGGACTGGAAGAAAAACACCGCTGAAAAGTTCGTGTGAATAACTGAAAAATTGCATGTGATAAACTGAAAAATGTACACAAATCAAAGCAAATAGCAAAGAGTACGCAGCAAAAAAAAAAATAATATAAATAACAAGAAGAATTTAAAGCAACCAGCAAAGGTGTAAACTTCATAACGAGCTAAAACAATAATTATAAAACATCAAAATAATTGCCTGAATTATGCTCAATTATAAGCTGAGCAAATTTAAAGAAAGACCCACATAAGCTCGGTTATGTTGCTTTAAGATATTCTAAATAAATACAACATAACTTTTAATTTCGATACGAAACTACGCACAAAATGTGGATACAATTTTATTACATATGCTATGCAATTTGTGGAATTTCTTGGATGGCAAACGGTAAGTTGAAAACTTATATTTAAATTAGTTAAATTGCAAAAACTCACTTATTTTAAAAAAAAAACTTTTAAACATTTCTGAAGTTGATGGCTGGAATTTGTGCGTTACTCTTGTTTGCTTGACATTTTAACTGATTGTCAAAACAAACAAAGTAATTAACCGCATGTAACCTTAAAAGTAAAACTAACTAACTGAAAAATAGTGAAATTCCAAAACGTCAACTTGGAAAATTTTACCCATTGAAAAGCTGCTCCAAAAAAAAAAAAAGAAACAAAAAAAAACAAAGTAGTAATATAAAGACTCCAAAACACGTCAACGGCGTTCTGGTCCAACGATTTATGACGAATAAAACTATTTACGTGACTTACGGACAAGCGAAACGTAACCAGAGCTTCATCCATCTTCACTGGGGGGTCTGCTGGCACATACTGCTATGCAAATGGCGTTTTCCTTTTCTGGAACAGCGCCCGACTTCAGCACGATTTGGAGCAGCGGCGCGGGCATGAGTAGTTCTTAAAGTTATTTACCAAGTGCTCCAGTTTTCAGTTCTATTTAGTGCATTAATTTCGGTTCATTACATTGTCATACATCACTGATTGCGTAGAACTCTAGAATCTCGGCCAGAATCAACAAATTCTGCTCGTAACTTTAATGGCATTGTCACCGTTCCTTACCGGTTCGTCAGCTTGACCTGTGCCACAAATTGATTGCGAAATTTGCGCAATGCTTACGATGTTTAACCGTACAGAACTTATGAGCCTTTAGAGAGCTTAAAGAGCTCCGTCAACGCGCAGAGACAGCCAAAAGATAACGATTACGGCAATTGCCAACCACAGCAACCGCGGAGCACATTCAAATCCAAAGTCAGTTTCGAATATACGTCGAGCGAAACATTTCATTTTTCATGAAAATCATCAAGCTGAACGAAAATTTATCAAAGAAAAACAAAACCGATTGCATACAAAAGTACACACTGAACAAATTTGTTTTTTGAACTTTGTTTTGTTTTTGTTTTGTTGTTGTTGTTGTTGCGATAACTTTGAAACTTTTCCCTGCCCATCTAGCCAAGTGTGTCTCTTTCTCTAGTACTACAACTTTTCTGCCCCCTCCCCCTCCCTCTCTCCCTCTCTCTCTCTCTATGTTGCCTTGATGCACATAGTTATTTATAATATTTGTTGTAGGCGGCTTTTCACATACTTGGCCAAATTTGTTTTGTTTATTTTATAGTCACTTTCATTAAGTTACTTTATTTTACGCCATCTATTTGCAAAAAAAAAAAACATGAAATTTATGTAATAGCTTTTCGAGCTTTGGAAAATGCTCATGTGTCTGTCTTTAGTCTCGAATTTATATCATCCAACTGCTTTCGCGGATTTACGCTTGAGATATTTAAACTTTATGGCGAATCTTGTGATGTAGCTGTGGTGACTCCAATTAGTTTTGCTTGTCTAACTATTTTATGGGTCCAACCTGCAGTTATGCAATTCGATACTCGATACTAATTAAAAATGTTAATAATTGGTTAAGAAGAAGAAAGTAGTTTAAATACCCTTTAAGTTTATTATTAAATTCAATTTTTATGTTCCAAACAAAATTTTATGTACGTTGAGGAATTCGAAATGCCTTTCTCTCAATTACACATTTTGTGATCAAATAATAACGATTGTACATATCCCATAAATGCCAAATCACTAAATCTATAAACTGCACTTTCCATTTTCTTTGTAAGCGTGACATATCAGCATATCTTTAAACTTTAAATCCACGAAAAATAATTCTGCAAATAATATTGCAACTGGCCATTAAACTGATTTTCAAAACATTTAACTGTCAAAGAAAGTCTACGTACGATTTTATCATATGCGTTGCCCAATGTCATAACAATTAACCTACAATAAAGATCTTGAAGCTGAGATGCGACAAAAACCAGCTAGAAGATTTCACCACAGCTGTCAGTATATCATCCGCCACCACTCAGATGTGTCCACAGCTTTGGCATAAAGAGAAATTCTCGCCAGGGTCACATACTGAACCTTAGCATTTTGCTCTTGAAATCACTTACCAGAACGTTTTTGTTCAAAAACATAACACATGTGTGTTGGCCAAGGCAGCCGAACAAGTTTTTAGGGAAGGTGCCAACAAATAACCGGAACAATTTATGGGAAACAACTGCACAGCTCTGTTATTTTTCTTTAAATTAATTTTCGTACATTTGTAATTACGAAAAGGTGTTATGTCATCTACACATACATAATAAATGACTTTTCACAAGAGAAGGAGTAAGATACACAACAAACAAATAAACAAATGTTGCGAGGAGTGTTCACAAAAATACGAAGAATTTTAAATTAAAATGTAATTGAAAAAATTATCTCAAGTTTAAATCAAGCTTTATAAACACTTTTAACATTTTATCAATACGATATTTTAAAAATGGCATTTTAAATTTAAGCGGGCATTTGATCTCGTTATTTAGTCTTTTCAGTGTTAGCAAACATTGTTTGTAAGCAAATCGAAATTCACAATTGACACAATTTCTTAAGCTGAGCTGCCAACTCGCTTAAGTGACGCCGACAAAATTTTCAAACAATTTAATAATTTCATTAAGAGTGTGAAAATTGACTTGGGCAGTAGCAATTAGCATGTACAATTAAAAATTGAATACGAAAATCTCTAAATTAACTCAATGCACAGTAACACAATTAAATTGTGGAGCTGGTCCGGAAACGCAAATCGGCTGCAATGCAAAAGTAAAGACAAAGACAATGGCAAAGCAAGCGAATCCCCCATGCATGATTCATGCAGTTGCAAGTCTGCGCATTGGTCGCCGTATTTGTAGTTGGAGTGGCAGGTGGCGGTCTTCAAAGCAAACCAAACAGCTCGGACTTGGCAGACAGCCGCCACATCCAAATTGCAGCGAACCGTTTGCGAGAGAGTGAGAGATGAACGGAAGCTTACTAGAGCGCATCGAAAGTACGAACAAACATGTCCGCCGTTGGACAGTGTAACACACTGGACCTGGCCTGCTGCGATTTTGTACCAATTTACTTTTAGGTCGTAAATTGCTTGCAACGCAAAAAAAAGTACATACATATATAGAGTAAATCTGAAAGGGAGAGAGTATAATGTGGGTTGCATATTTTCACTTTGGTTCTGTTTTTCGTTTTCGTTGCAGCCGCAAACGGAGCGATACTCGACTCGAGGTGTTATCTGGAGGGCGGCGGTTCGGCGGAGAGTTTCCTGGCTACCGAAGATCTGGCGGTGGGCTCCATCATCGGCAAATTGCGCATAAATGGCGATCCCAGCGCGGACACCGGTGACATTAATCTCTCGCTAAGGGAGAAGCACGCGCCCGTTGAGATTGTGGCGGGCACCAAAGACCTGGCTTTGTCGGTGGAGCTCGACAAAGAGGGGTTACGTGGACCTTCGTCCATTTATGTGAATGTCATATGCATACGAAGACGTTCAACGGATCCGGTAAGTTGAAGTAGCAGTAGTTACCGACGATAAGATACAAGATCGGAGAATTATAAGACAGTAACCACTTGAAAGGAAACACTTCATGAAATTATAACTGTTAAAGGCATCATATATAAAATTGCTAGTTTGAGAATTTTTCTTTTCATTTTAATAAAGATTTTTCCTTTGAAACTGATCTGTGAACAATAAAATAATTAAAATTATAATACAATTTATTTCTTCAAGTTACAATTTAGTATATAATTGAGAAAATTACAGAAACAATTTTTTTCGTTTTAATTTTAATGAAGAGTTTTCAAAAACCCTTTGAAATTGTGCTGTACAAAATTGATTAATTATTAATATAATGCATTTACTTTAATAAATTTTAAAATTTTAAAAATTAAAAATAGCTCCAAAAATATTTAAGTTTTTTAATAATAATAATATCAATTTTCACAGAACATTCGCTTCTTTTCAAGTAAAAAATATATTTCAATTCTCAAAATTTTTTAAAAATATTTTTAACTTCTGCTCTGCCATCAGCTGTAAGTCCAAAAACTGTCCCATAAATGCTGAGACGCTGCTAGAAACCCAGCAATTAGCATAAGGTTCAATCAATCAGACCTAGTGACCATTTTAATTAACCCCAACGTTAGGTTGACTTGGAGTTGACTTGGCTTCCCGGCTTTTCTTGAAGTTCCTCTTAGCCGCATTCAGCACCTGCAGAACGTTCGTTCGTGTGGTGCACTCATCCAATTCGTAATGGGCAACCAATTAACCTATATCGAAGTCAGCTCCACATTTTTTCCCTCTGGACGTTGGATGTGCGTGCTGTGCCCGCCGCACAAGGGGCGTAATCTCGAAGTACAAGTACAAGTGAGGTTGGTTGTTAAGTGGAATTGGGTAAACACGATTCGGAATGTTCACACTCGCATGGAGAGTTAGTTGCCCGTTCGCCACGAGGAAGGGAAGGGTGGCCTGTGGAGGAACCTGCAGAAGTTGCGGCTATTTTTTGTACTCTATAAACAATTGAAAAGTTTTTAGACAACGACGCCTATTTCAATTTTAGAATCAACAAAACAGAAACCAACTTAACTTTTACTTGCACTTCGTGCTGACTATGACGAGGACGAGGACGAGGACGGCGTTCTGCGGTTGGGCCGCTTAGACGTCTGGGGCCCAGGCGGTGGCCATAAATTAGCCATTAGTACTTCCGGAGTTCTTTGGGGGTTGCTTCGGGAGCTCTAAGCACATGCAAATATATGCACTGTTTTATAGGTGGGTTGGTGGAGAATCCTGAGTCCTTAGCTGTTGGCGCTTTGAACTCGCTTTGGGGTCAGTGACCAGCACTTGCCTATTGTTTACCCGGCTCCGAAGGTGTTTATCTTTACCTGGCCCCAACTCAATCAATTTGTTGCCTTTGCGTCTTTGTTGCAGAGCTTCGTCGTTCCTGTCAATGTTCGCGTCACAGACGTCAATGATAATGCGCCCCAATGGATTGGCACACCCTACACACTGACCCTGTCCGAGGTGACGGTGCCCGGTACGCGCATTCTGCAGGGCGCCCGGGCCGAGGATGCCGATCAGCCGGGACCGTTCTCCACGGTGGAGTATCAGGTGCTGCCCGGCCCCTATGCGGAGCTGGTGCAGTTTCTCAATCCGCTGGAGGGCACTCTGGTGCTAAAAAAGGCACTCGACTACGAGCAGCTGCAGAATTTTACGGTTAAGCTGCGCGCCCAGGATCAGGGCACACCGCCTCGACACTCGGACACGCTGCTGCGCGTTGTCATCACCGATGCCGACGATCAGAATCCCAAATTTCAGCGCGAATCCTACAGCGCCGAACTGCCCGCCGATGGTCGCGCCGGCGAGCTGCGCGTGCGCCCCGAGCCCCTAAAAGCCGTCGATCAGGACGAGGGCATCTGTGCACCCATCCAGTACAACATTGTGCAGTCGCAGGACGCGAAATACTTTCGGGTGCATCCGCACAACGGCGTCATCACGCTGCTGGCACCCATTGGCTATGCGGATCTGACGCACGGCGCCACCCTGGTGGTGAAGGCCACGCAGATCGACAATCCGGACCGTTACGCCTTGACCACGGTGCAGCTCACCCGGCCCGGCACGCACAGCGATCTGAGCTCTCTCGCCTTTGTGCAGAAGCGCTTCGTGATGCGGATACGCGAGGACACGGCCGTGGGCAATCGCATCTTGGCGCTGCCCACCAACAAGCCTGGCAAGCACTTGAAGTACACCATTGCGGATCCGATCAATTCGCAGTTCTTCAGCGTGGGCTCGCTGGGGGAGCTGGTGCTGGCAAAGCCGCTGGACTACGAGAAGATGACCAAGCACGAGTTTCAGGTGGTGGCCAGCGATGGCCTGACCAACAGCACCTCGGCGGAGGTCACGCTGGAAGTGATCGATGTCAACGATTGGGAGCCGCGCTTCCGGGAGACACACTACGAGTTCGTCGTGCCCAAGAGCGTAAGTCCCAGTTCTAATCCCGATGAGGTCCTCTTAACAGACTTTCCATATGCAATTCCGATTCCAGCAGTCGTTGCAGTCGCGCACGGACTCCTTCGAGGGCGTGCTGATTGGCAAGGTGGAGGCGGCGGATGGGGATCGCAACGACAAGCTGGAGCTATCGCTGCGTGGCCAGCACGCGGGTCTCTTCGAGATCGATGCGACGGGCAATATTTATATGCGGCCCGAGCAGCTGCAGAGTCTCAACGAGTCCACCGTGCATCTGATTGCCATTGCCACGGACTCGGGTGTGCCGCCGCGAAGCACCTCGGTGCCGGTGAGCGTCACCATGGAGGGCCTGACGCTCGCCCAGTCCGCCTGGAACAGCAGCATGCTGGGCATGTTCGGCATGATTGTGGGCCTGTTTCTGCTGATCATCGTGGCGCTCAGCTGCTACATTGTGCGCTCCAAGAAGCAGCGCAAAAGCAGCCCAGGCGGCCTGAGCCTCGGTCGCAACCGTGTGCACAGCCAAGCGCACAGCAGCGTCTCCTCGGCGAACCTGGTGACGCACGAGAAGCTGGCGGGCACTGGCAATGGGGCCAGTGTCACCAGCGGCGGCGTCTCCGTGCTGCACATGAAGCATCCCACCAGCCAGTTGGCCATGGCGAATCCAATCAACAGTGGACTGCATCATGTGGCCAGCGGTGCCAGCAGCAGCATGGCCTTGAGCAACGCCAGCAGCTTGCTGGAGCGGGAACGCGAACGGGAGCGGGAGCGACAGCGCGAAAGCTATGCCGCAACGGTGCGCAGTAAGTTGAACATGCAATTGAAATTCCCCGTTGTCCCCAGCAGCCCAGAGCATTCACTATAAATAGTCTTCTTGCCAGGCATCGTATCGCGCGCCTCTGCCAACGGGCAGCTCTACGAGGAGGACGAAATCGAGCACGACTCCCTCTCGCAGCAGGGCCAACAGCAGCATCAGCAGCATCAGCAGCATCAGCAGCAGCACCAGCAGAAGCAGCAGCAACAAACAACGCCGGAGAACAATAACCGCAAAACGCTGCCAGCTGCTGCGGGCGGGGTGACAACAATCGCGACGACGGGCAACGGCAGTGCGCCAGGTGGCGGCTCCAATCTGCTGGCCTCCTCGGACGCGATGGGCTCATCCGAAAACAATCTGACAGTCTACTTCTAGGACAGCCCGACGCCAAGCACAACCTGTAAATATTGCTGGGCCCAGCAGTTAAACATTAATCTACTAGGTCTAAGTCTGAGTCGCGTTTAGGTTTTAGGCCCACTGTAAATGTAGTAGACCAAATATAGCATTGTAAACATCCAGCACTTGTAGTCGAAGCAAGCGAATTCCATTGTACAATTTTGCTTCCCACTTTTTAACGGTAATTTAACGACAAGCTTAAGAATAAAGTCTATTGAATTAATCGGTAAGTGTAAGAGTTTTTTTTTTGTAGAGTTAGGCTTAAATAAAGCTGAAATGAGCTTGATCACCAATAATGAAAAGTTTGTTTCCGCCGATTTAGAAGATATAATAATGAAAATTTTATGTGTAGTTTTCACTTTCAAAAATTTTGAAGCATTACGTTACAGATCCTTAAGTGTTAATCGAATTAATTCAACAAATCTGCGTTGATTAAAGAAAACATTTTAAAACGGTCCCAGGTGGGTCAGAAATAAACACATCTATGGCATTCCAACACTCTTTTAATTAAAACTTAATTATTACCCGTTTTCATTACTAGTCGTTGAAATTGTCTATCCTGCCCTAAATGGACCGAGGTCAGAATCGCATTGCTTTTATTTTTCGTTGCTTAAACTCTAATTCGATTGATTCAGCATGTTTACAGCTTTGGCTTGATTTAAATTAAGAAGAACGCAAAAATGGGTAAATTTAGGTAATCAATTTGGTGGTGAACTTACAAACTAAAGTCAGGTAATTTTTAAAACACTTTTTCACTTGCATCCAATACACAAATAGGAAGGGAACACAACCAAATTTTTTTTTGGGTATAATTTAAAATTAAGTTGATTTAGTTAAAGACAGCTGCAGAAAAATGTACTTCGGATTACAGGGTCATGGATGGATCTCATGACGCTACGTCTTCTAGCTGCCATTGCGTGTCTTTTTGCGCTTAAGTAAATTGAAATCGCCGTACTTTATGTGATTGTCAGTGAAGAATGGCACGTAAAAGGCGCGCAGCACCTTGTGCGACTTTTCCGGTATGAGGAATGGCAACGTCTTCATAATGGACCAATCCTTGGTGCGTCTGGAGTAGCTCGGCTCCAGTGTTGTATATTTGCCCTCATCAAAGTCCAGAAGAAAATGACACTGATCGTAATCAAAGTACATGTGCTTGTCTTCCAAATTCTGATCGTTGAAATACGGATGCACCACCTGGGTGGCATTCGGGCCCTCCGTGTAGTAGGCGGGCAACATGCCACGGAACTCGGATTTGAGAAAACGCAAACGGAAATTGCGAGCCGGGAAAAAGAAGCTGCCCGGATAACGATACCAATCCTTGCCCACGCATACATTATAGATCTCATCCGCACGATATTGTGGAGTAGCCTTGAACTGGTTGAGCTCCAGCATCAGATCCATCGGCGCATGATAGTTGCGATAGAGCGCGAAGACGCGCGAGAGGCCCAGCAAGGTGCTGGCCACCATTACGATAATGGCTATAAACATGCTGTGATCCAAGTAGTGAATGCCAGCCTTGATTTTAAAGATGAGCGACTTAAAGCGAAAGAAGATGCGCTGATATACGTCCACAGTAATGGCACCGCACAATGAGATCAACGGATACACCGGAAACAAAAAGCGTTCCTCCTTATGCGGCTGTGCAAAGAACACCAACAGCCAAAGATACAGCGGCGCCAGCGATACATAGCGAGGAAAGTTCAACGTTGACTTGAACTTGGCGGGCACAATCAGATAGTCCATGACCAGCATAATGGGCAGTTGCAGTGCCAAAAGCTGAAAATACAAAATTGATTAGAGATTCATTGTACTGTAAACATACACTATAACATACCCAAATGATATTGAAATTGAGGAAACCGTTGATGATGTAGTAGCTGAGGGGTTCGGTGCCAAAGATGTTGGGCCCGTGGCTTGTGAACACATTATACCAGACAATGTTGAGAGGCGCAAATGTTAGTTTGCCAAAGTAATTCGTATCGATGGCAATCATGGGCAGTGCAATTGTCGCGCCGGAGATCAACGTCCACTGTAGAAAAGTGCGCCAATCGCGCTGACGCAGCAACAGCTCCAACACCAGCGGCACACCAATAAGCGCTGCAAATGGCCAGCCCAACAGCGCCGAAATTGCTGTAAAGAAGATGGCCAGACTGTAGCGCTGCTGCCACCAGGCGGCCAGGGCCGAGCATCCAAAGTACATGGAGAACGAGGAGGGCAACAGCGCAGTGCTGGATACAAACATGCCCACGCTAAACAGCTGGAATATTAGCCACAGGCGTCCAACGTGTATGCCAAACTCTTGGCAAATGGATCTGCAAAAAAAAAGCGGTTCAACTTATAAATCCACCTAGAATACGGCTAGCTGTACTCACTTGTACATGAAGCGCTCCATGACCGCGCAGCCAAAGCCCAACATGCAGCGCACCATATAAAATATGAGTATGGGACTCGGATTGAACAGCTTTTGGTAGATCCAGCCGGGCACACCCTGTAGAAGCAGATATGTGTAGGAGCGCAGGCCGAATTGCGGGCTATACTCCCAGGTCTGCAGGCCATGTCCATTGATGATGTAATGCAGCGGCTCCCAGTAGTTGAAGGTCTCATCACAGTCAGCGATGTACGCCCAAATGGCGCTGCACAGACGCGCGCTCACAAACGTCTTGAAGGCGGTGTGTACGCTTGGGGTAATAGGATTGGGGCTGGACTGCGTCTTTTCCGCAGCATTTGCAGCGAACGACGGTTGTTTGCTGCAAAAAATCAACATGAATAGTTAATGTTTTCAATATTTGCACATGATTGTGTGTGTACTTCTTCTTCTTTTCCTTTTTGTTGCCGGCTACGACGACTTCGCCGGCCATGTCCTTCTTATCATTTAGACGTTTTGGCGGTTTCTTGGTGAGTATCTGATTGTCCGCCTTGTTGGCATTGTAGCGCGCCCTTGCCGCTGGCGGTGCCATTTCCAAATCCGGCGTATTCTTCCTGCTCCTTTCTACACAATTCCCCGCAGCAAAAAGCCAGCGTGTGAAACCTGCACCAGCTGACGCGGCGCTGTATAATAAACCAGGTTGGCAGCACCACTGCTTGATGCAATCAAATAAAGAGGTAAGCACAATGCTTACATACACAATTGTTTATAAGAGAGACAATTACGAGTGAAGAGGATTCGACTTCGAGCTGATGCATTTTATATTTAAATATGACAAGATAGAGAAGGATAGTTAACTTTGATTGACGGTGGCACATGTTATACAACGAATTCTGAGCTTTGTATCACCACGCATGTATAAAAATAAATGATCGTTCGGACCCCTACATCAAATGGAGTTATAGAAATGTTTTTTTTGGGCTTCATTAAGCCCCTAGTTTTGTCCAAAGGGTATAGGCTTTAAATAGATGCGATAAAACCGAAGGCACATACCGATAGGGTGACGTCACATACTTTTAGATCTCTTTTTTTTCCATCATCGAATGACGGAATTTTTTTTGGCGCCACCCTTATATCGTTACATGACGTCACGAAATCCGCTCTGCTAAAAACGCGAGTTAACCTGTATTCATTGCAACATTTTTACTTTGTACCGCGGTTGTAACCCTATCGCCGCAGCTGTGCTATTTAATTTTCGCAATTGCATTTTTTACGTGCGGTTGCATTAAGAAAACTCCTCAAGTTAAAACATGTCTAAAGATGACAAAGACAAAGTGCAAATCATCGACAAGGACCTGGATCTATCGAATGCCGGACGTGGCGTCTGGCTAGTCAAAGTGCCCAAATACATTGCACAGAAGTGGGAGAAGGCGCCTTCAAATATGGATGTTGGCAAGCTGCGCATCAGTAAGACGCCTGGTCAGAAGGCACAAGTCTCACTTTCACTCACGGCCGCTGTGCTCGCACTGGATCCCGACGAGAAGATACCCACAGAGCATGTGCTTGACGTATCACAAGTTACGAAGCAGACGCTTGGCGTTTTTTCCCACATGGCACCTACGGAGGCGGCGGCGGCGGCTGTTGCAGCCAACAATGGCAAGGAAAACGGCACAGGCGCAGCATCAACGACGCCAGACAGCGAGAAGCTGTACATGGAGGGTCGCATTGTCCAGAAGCTCGAATGCCGTCCCATTGCCGACACCTGTTACATGAAGCTGAAGCTTGAGTCCATACGCAAGGCGTCGGAGCCACAGCGTCGGGTGCAGCCCATCGACAAGATCGTACAGAACTACAAGCCTGTCAAAGATCATGCACACAATGTAATACTAACTGCCTTTGACACCATTATATGTACTACATCTCTCGTATTTTAGATTGAGTACCGTGAACGTAAGAAGGCGGAGGGCAAGAAAGCACGCGACGACAAGAATGCTGTGATGGATATGCTTTTCCACGCCTTTGAAAAGCATCAGTACTATAATATTAAGGACTTGGTTAAGATAACCAATCAGCCCATTAGCTACCTGAAAGAGATACTTAAGGATGTCTGCGACTATAACATGAAAAATCCCCACAAAAACATGTGGGAGCTCAAGAAAGAATATCGCCACTACAAGACTGAAGAACAAAAGGACGAAGAAAACAAGGCCAAAACAGATGGCAGCGACTCGGAATAGCCGGAGAATTTGGATATTTATATCAGCACATGCTTATTGTACAACTTTTAAATGCAATTACGTATCCAGCCAATCGAAAAAACAAATCCAGCAGTATTCCTGCAACATTTTGATCACTATTTTTATACAAAATCAAACAAATATTTATAGTTTTTTTTTTACTTTTTTCATTGCACTTTTCTGCTTTCTTAAATGACTAAAAAAAAAAATTTATTTGTGTTGCACATTTATATGTATATAGATAAATTTCTGTATCAGGTAAAAAGTTGAAAAAAAAAATTGTTTACATACTAGGAGATCAGGTACTTGATTTTGAATTTTTTTAGTACTACTTGCTCAATATGATTTCCAAAATATGTGTCTGAGGGTGATCTTGATTTCACATTTTTTTTAGTATTGCATTTCTGAAAGTTTTAAATGGGGAGAAAATTAATAAATGGCAAAAATAAAAAATGATTGTTGAAAAATATCAAAAGAAAAGTATATGAAAAAAAATTAAAAGAAAATATAAACAAAAGAATAAATTTAAAGTGAAAAAAAATTAAATGAAAAGTAAGAAAAAAGTGTAAATAAAGCAAAATAATAAAGTAATGAGAAAATGAGTATAAGGAAATAGAGCGTAAATAATACTGGTTCAATTTTGAATTTCAATCAGAACAAAAATTACTGGAAAATGGCAGTTTACATAACTGAATAAAAACTAAAAATTGCATCTCACATTAAAACCTCCTATAATTAGATTTTGTACGTTTGGCAAAAAAAAAAAAAATATATATATATATATATATCCATAAATATCATGCACGTATGCATTTGTCACTTGCGCGGCTAGCGCAGCCTCTTAATTTTGATGTATGCCTGCGGAAATGGGATCACCCGCTGCAAGGAATAAATCGCGTTAAGTAAATTTTAAATTCGCATAACACATAAAATAGCTACGTCTACTTGACGAGAATCCAATTATATACATAAGTGCTTTTCTACGAACTTCATTCCCGCGACAATTACCAACTACATATAAACTAAACATAAAGACACGTAGACGCACATTTATATAACACACGGCAATCGCAGTTGCTACAGCCTTCGCTACGTGTTATTCCACGACGCAGACGCTAAGGAGACCGGCAGTGACGATATGCCCGAGTCAGCATCCTCTGGCCGTGCGCTTGCCCTGGGCACAGGTTTTATAAGACGTACGGTTTTTACATTGACTGATTGAACTACGAGTTGCTGCTCTGGCACCTTGAGACGTACGGCTTTAGCCGTTTCAGGTGTTTTCTTTAGTGCTGCTGCCGTGCTGCTACTCCTGTTGGCATTGTTCATGTTTCCAATGTCATCTTCAGGATTCAATTGCTTCCTTTCGGTGCTTATCAACTTCATCTTGAACTGATCTATCTCAATTGGATTGCTTTTATCCCCTTTATCAATTTGGAGCTTCACATTCCCTTGGTTTGTCTGCCAAGCAAAATATAATTATTACAGAAATGTTTATAATATCTATGTAGCACCTACCAGCAGCAATGAGGACAGCATATAGCAACATAGTTTTGTTGGGTCTTTATCCTCCACAACGTCGGCCAGTGATGCCTCTCCGTCTTTTTCCAGACATTTTGCTATAATCTCGTCGTTAAGGTCCTGTATGCTAAAATTTTGACGCGCATGCGCCGCTTCCAATGTGGGCCCCAGCCGACGATGCCAGTCAACAATCTGTAATGAAATTTCAAAAAAAATTTAATTAAAATTGCCAAGTGGAATATCCAAAATGTGATTAAATAAGTTTTCACAATAAAGAAATCTATAGGCTAGTCGCCAAAAATTATACTTTTGCTTTTTAAATAACTGATCGTTTTAAACAAATATATGTTTTTGAAATCATTTTGCTTTTGCAAACAAACAAACAGGTGGTGATTAATGTTCTCTACATTAAACATGTTCGACATACATTCTATGCCTTTATATTTCTCTACCCTATCCTAGGTAATTTTGCCTGTCACAGGTTAAACTTAATCAGACTTGAATTAAACTCTCTTTAAAATTGTTTTTACACTTTAGGCACGTATTCTCACCTTGGCATCAGTTTCTTCATCTATGCCATTGCAATTTTCCTGAATATTTGACATGTTTCCGTCTTCATCCCAGTCTGAGTCTAATTCTATACCGTTTGTTGCCAATTCCATGGATGTTTCATTCAAGCCACTGTCCCGTTGAGTGATCGATAACGCGTTTGCGTTATCTGCTGAAGTCTGCTGGGGTTGTGTATCATCTGTGGCGGACTCCAGGGTTGATATGTCCTCTGGTCTTGTATTTTGTTGGTCATCATTCTCTTCTGTTGTATTCATGGTTGTTCTGTCCAAGGCTTCTGCGCCCAGTGAGATTTCAGGCAAAGACAAGTCCTTTTCTGTTATCCTCTCCAAATTTCTAGCTTGTTGTATTTCATCTTCGTTGAAGTCTGGTACTTCGGTGCCCACATCAACCATAATTCGGTCATCTGCTGGCGAATTGGCCATTCGCGTTTCCTCCTGGTCAATGCCAGAATCATAAGTGGGACGCCTAAAACCACGAAAGTCTGTAAAATATAAAGAATTAAGTTAGGTAACTTCATGAAACGCACAGAATTATCTGCACATACTTAGCTCTGAATCAAATTCCATTTGATCCAAGGGCAAGGCTGGAAAATTATCAAGTGATGAGACAGACGGCGTGGGCGATGCGACAGGCACTCGTCTGGCAGATGCCTTGGGTTCAGGCTGACGCTTGGCCGGCATGCGCTGTAATAGAAATGCATAAATTGTTATATTGTATTTTAGGGGGAGGCTTCTTGTGGCCGGGCATGCTTACCACTTGTTTAAATAAATCAAATTCTTTGGTCAGTCTGAAACGACAATTTTTGCGCAGCCTTTGAATTGGTAGCTGCAAAAAATTTCGCTCGATTGAATAGTGCACGTCGCGTTGTATGTGCTGTATCTGCACAATTTCCTCGCGCGTTTCATTGATTCCGCTCAGGGCCAGCATTTCGGCGTCGATGCGCACGCTCAGGTTGGCTTTGTCGAACACACCGGGTAGTATGTCATGCACCATTACCTTGGGCGATAGCAACTGCAGACGCTGCTGGTCTATGTTATCTGTAAGAACAACACCCTCGTCATCAAAAGATTGACCTGCACAATATTTGGATGCAGGCAGCAGCACAGCAAACGAAAATACATACGTAAATAAATAAAAAAAAAAGTAAACATAAAATGTGAGTCAAATCTGTCTACAAAGAAAGGATTAACAAAATAGCTTAGCCTGACATGTATTGGTGCGACACAAGTCTACAATAAAAGAAAACTGCGTGCATTTTAGTTTACCTGTCGGCAGCGTATCGCACATATCATCTGCGACAATGCCCGAATCAACTTGCAATTGCCGATTGCTATTATCACCATCCTTTTCAGCTGACATTTCCAGACTTAAATCCGACTCCTGCAAATCCAAGCTCGTGCTGTTCAAGCAACTTGAGTCATTCATGACCATTGTGCTGCTTAAGGGGGGTGCGTCGAGTTGGCTGTCATTGAGTTGTACTTCGGATGTATTTGCCGAGTCACTCTCCATGATCACATCTCGATTTTCGTCCTGCTCATCATTGAGCCGCCTACGCTTGGACGTCTCATCGGTGCGTTCCATAAAACGTTTCTGCAGGTTCTCCAATTCCAGACGCAAGCGCTTGGCTTGTATATCCTCCTCGGCATTTGACTTGCGTTTTAGCAGCGCTCTCTCGCCATGACGTGACGCGAGCATTTGATTCTCCAATGCTATGTACTCGTCCAGATACTCTCTGTTGCTCATGTCACGATTTAGAGTGTCCGATAAATTCACTTGATTTGTGTGCACATATTCCTTGATCAGATTCAGTCGGTCAAACTGAATGTCCGGCATAAGTGTGTTGTATCTGGGCTCCGGATGATATGTGAACAGCTTGTAGTTTTTTTTCTCATCCTGTTCATAGGGATTGTGCGGGTCGACGATCGGAGCATACTTCCATAGATGGGCCGGCGTATGATCCTGATACATGTGCTCAATTGTACGATTCCTGTTTTTATTCGCCTCAAAGCCGACGCGACTAAAACGCTTCTCATCGGACATGATTTTGAACTTTTTTGGCTCCATCTTGTACGAAAACGGATCGAATTCTTTTTGTGTGAGCTTCTTGGTGCGACGCTTGCGCGGTTCCTGCGGCTTAGTAGTATCCTTCTGACTAAAGAATCGAAAGCAAAGGTTATAATTTAAAAAATAATTAATTGGTGCCATATATTTTATATTGTATATGGTATTTATAAATATGTGGTAAAAATTATATAATATTTTATATTACCTTACATTTTATTTCATAATAAATAACTTTCATTTTATCAACAAAAGAAAAAATAATTATATTAAGCTGTTTTAAATAAAGTTCGAAAATATGAATATAACTTTTAAATTCATATTTTTGATAAGCTTAAACAAATATCATAAAATACATTAAGAACATTTAAATTACCGAAATAGGAAATAGTTTTATTGCTTTTACTTTTCTTTGAGTTTTACTACTTGTTTTAAACAAAACGAAAGCAATAACACATTGATATTCAAATTAAATATCATTAGCATTTTATCTAGAGCATTGGAGCATGCAGATGGCTCAGTCGAAAGTAAAAAGGAAGTGGAACCGGCGAATGCGAAGAGAATGACAGAAGGGCTGATAAGCGGACGTACGATAAGAAACTAAAGCAGACAGCATGGCAACGCGACGGAAAAGCAAATCGCATGAAGAACCACATGCACTACTGTGATTTAACTTACCCATTGTTGGTGTTTGTGTTGTTCTCATCCTTCTTGGGATCTGCTATGAGTAGGGCCTCAATCTGATGCTCCACGATCTGGTACAAAAGCTCTACCCGGTCACTATAGATTTTGCTGCAATATTGCAACACGCCGCCGGCGGAGGCAATAGCTGCACGGCGTGGCACTGACGAACCAGATACTTGCCGCAAAAACTCATCCATATACTAGGATAGTAAATAGAATTAGGGCAAGCCTTGAAATATATAAATTAGTGAGCACTTACATAGTGCAGCGACAAGCGCATATCGGTCGAGAAGTCTGTATTCTTTGACACCTCCTCCAGGAGCAGCAGCAACGTTGAGAGTCCAGGCGACTCATGGTACGACAAAATGGCTTTGGCCACATTGGTGCCCGGCCTGCTGTTGGCAATTTCAAGCAGATTTTTTATAACATCGCTGGAGTTGCTACTGCTGGCATAATCTGCAATTAATCAAAATTTTGTTTATTGTTGTTGGGTACAAAGCAGTTTATGTTTATTGTTTTCTAGCGAGCTGTGTTTGAATTAAAATTAAAATAGCGCTGACTTAATCACCGTAAAATGTGTCCCCGTCTTCGCTTAGCCGCCGGCGATGAGAGCTGTTCATGGCGAGAGCAACCAGGCAACTGACCAAGAGCAGAACCCCAAAGCGATCATACATAACGCACCAACAACACGTGTAAAGACACATAAACGCACACACAACACACACACACGCTTACAAATTCAAGCAAACCCACACGAGCTGCTAGAAATATTTGTGAAGCCAACACCAACATACTTATGTATGTATGCAATGCGTAGATGGCGCCACCCATTAATTGCTAGGCAGCACTTACCATCATCCATATCTGTATCCATTTTATTGTTTTTTGTAGCAGCGTTATGTGAACCTAAACACAAACAATTAAAGATTGTGTATATTTTCCTGAACTGTGTGCATGTTCCACGGAACACATACGTACACGCACACACATAGACACATGGAAATTAGGCACGCCAAGCGTCCCAATAACAAAAATGGTGACGCAAAGATTGTTTGCCTACAGTAGAACACAAAAATGAACATTAACACTTGCGGAATTACATTGAAGTTTAATTTGAGAATTTAGAAATGGCGCGAACCGTGTTTTTCTCCCAATTAGCTGTATATACATCTATGTAGTTACGATTTTGTTTTGCTCTCTCAATTTTAGAAGATATTTCTCACTCAGGGCTGAAATGCTGTGTACCACAAGCCGCACAAAAACGAAATGAACTAGTGCAATACACGATAGGTTATACGGCGACAGTATTTTTGTGTAACGGTGGTCACACTAAATTGCAACTCTAGATTTACCAATTGTTAAAACACGCTATTTAAATGTTATGTCTTTATACATAACAAGCTAATATTGAGCTTAAGCTTGCAAAATACGCTTGTAACAATTGAATTATGAATAGACTTCATACATTAGCGTAGGAAAAACATATTTTGATTACTCACTTTGAGAGATTGAGCCCCAGGCAGCTAACGTTTGCCTTCACAACAGATAAATGAATAAACACATTTTGATACTATGATCAGCAATCAATAATATCACGAGTTCAAAAGAATAGTGTTTTTCTACTTGATCTAAAAATGTTAACCTTCGTTGTCGCTGCTGTGATGGATGACAATTCTCCACCAAAATGTCAAACATTTTTTTTAAAATTAACTTGATAGGGGATTATACGCATCTTTGCCTCAAGCCTTAATTGCAATGATGAATTTTTTTAAACGTGTTCTCTTTAATAGATAATGCACTTTATAGCAGGGTTTCACAAAGTTTTTCTGCGGATTTGTTGATTTTTGAAGTTGTGCTGATATTCAGTTCGAATATTGTAACAAAACTTATCGGATGTGCGCGTTAATATCAATGCATTTTTTCCAATGACGACCGATTGTACGTGCCAAAGCAACCCTGGTCATTGCGGTTGTGTAGACATTTTACTCAACTTGGTGTTCCACAAGTCTCCACTTTCTTTTCGGTATCAAAAACTAAGCGCTCAACATGGGTCGTATGCACGCTCCAGGGTAAAATGCATTTTCGATTGTTCAATGCGCAAAAATTCACGTCAAATGTGTCTGCCTCATGCACGAAAACGTTTGCAATATTAATTGTACACTCTGCAAGCGACTAATGTTCTGTACGACGGTCATGATGGCAAGCACATGTTGCCAACGAAAACACTTGCTATTTTTGTTGTCTTGTTGAAAGTGACTCAAAATATATCCAATTATTCGCAGCAAGGGTATTTCCCAGTCAGCTCTGCCGTACAGACGCACAGTGCCTTCGTGGCTGAAGCTTAACGCTGAGGATGTCAAGGAACAGATTAAGAAACTTGGCAAGAAGGGTCTGACACCCTCAAAAATTGGTATTATTGTTTGTGTTTACGCTTTGAGGTTATGTTAATTGAACGGTCGTCAACCATTTCAGGCATCATTTTGCGCGATTCCCATGGCGTGGCCCAAGTGCGTTTTGTTAACGGCAACAAAATCCTGCGCATCATGAAGTCGGTTGGTCTGAAGCCCGACATTCCCGAGGATCTGTACCATATGATCAAGAAGGCGGTGGCCATCCGTAAGCACTTGGAGCGCAATCGCAAGGACAAGGACGGCAAATTCCGTTTGATTCTGGTCGAGTCCAGAATCCATCGTCTAGCGCGCTATTACAAGACCAGGAGCGTTCTGCCACCGAATTGGAAATACGAATCGAGCACGGCGTCTGCTCTGGTTGCTTAATTTGGCTACGCATTTTTTTAACGCAATCTAAATAAACAACAAAACAACAATTGGAGTTTTTGTTCAAGTGGATTATATGAGAATTAATTTCTGAGATTCTTAATTTCTTGTAATTGTGCTATTTAAATTCTGATTCGGATATTGTAGTTGAAGCGACCTAAAGTAGTAGTAGACAGTTTAAAATTTTGATCAAACAATTTGCGGAAATTTTGAAAAGCATAGAAATTTAATAGTCGGTAATTCATAAATCGGGTTGATAAATTAAGGCAATAGATAATATAATATTCAAATTATTGCGATTGCCAAGTGTGACCAATCAGTATTTTTTTAGTGGTATATTTTAGTGCTTATCTTTGCTAATGCTTACTGCTAATGAAATTCATTTTACAATTGATTTTAAATGAAAATGGATTTGGAAGATATTGCCGCCATACACGTCGAAGCAATTGAAGTTATCTTAAATCATATACTATACGTACGCGGCGTTTATCCAGCGCAAGTCTTCAAGAAACGACGCATCTACAACACGCCAGTTTTCATAGTCGCCTTTCCCGCCTTAAATTCTTACCTGGTCAATGTGCTGAGAACTGTGCGGCAATTGCTGCAGGATCCGGCGCAGCAATTGGAGCTTGAGGTGATTGTATTTGGAAACGACCCGGAGCACAGGGAAAGCTATGTGCTGGAATTGCAGCTGGTTCAGGCGGACCAAACACACGATCAATATTTAATAGAATACGAACAGCAGCTGAGCGCGGCCCTCTACAAATTGGCGGAGCGCGTTAAACAGTTGCCGAAACTGGGTCAAAACGCCCAGTTTAAGGTGCACATACATACAACGCAGACGGCCTTTACGCATCTCAGCCATGATGCACAGTACCAGGAGTTTCCCTGGCTGCAGGCCAGCGACAAAGCGCTGCAACTGGAGCCCCGGAAATTCTCCCTGCTGCCGCTGGCGACAGTTGACAAAGTGGGCTTGAAAATGGAGGCGCATATTCGTGGCTAGTTTTTAAATTGTATATTAAGCATTAAATGTTTACAGTAGACGCATTAAATGTACACTTTAGAGCAGTCCTTGACGCTTCAAGTCCTCAAATGTTTTGCGATTGACCACGTTGCCCAGCGAGTCCTCGAACTCCTCCTCCTGATCGGCAATCCAGCGTTCGCTCTGCTTCTGCGACTTGAGTTTCTCCCACAGCGTGATGGCGTCCTCGATCTGCGTGACATTAGCAAAGTGCGCCGTATTCGGTATGCCCAGGCAGCGCATTCCGTGCGCGTGCCGCCATTCGGCAAAGTGGCGCTGAAAAGCCTTGGGGCCTTTGTAGGTGAAATTGCCACAAATCTCGCAGTTGTAGCTGATGTTCAGGCCGTGCAGCTTGTACAGCCAGTAGGGTATGGGCTTGCCGTCCCAGCCCAATGGCAAATTCTTCGGATTGAACGGAACATCATCCGCATCCGGGTCATCGTCGTTATCCGATTCGCTGGCCTCGACATCGCTGTCGTCGCGCTCGCCCCCGGTGCGCGCCTGCTTGCGCTGGACATTCTCCTTGGTCGCCGCACGCTGCTCGGACAGCAGCTCGGCGTATTTATAGAGCAGCGCCTCCAGCTGGGCAATTTCCTTGTTGCGCTCGTTCTCGCGCGTCTGTGCATTGGCGCTTTTTGCTGTTGGCTTCTTGGCCATTAGCGCCGGGTCCAGGGTGCTCTTACCCTTGGTGGTGAACAGACGTTGCGCTCGCTCCTCCAAGGTGCCGCCACATTTGAGGCCTAAGGCGACCAAGCCAGACTTAAGACGATCCAGGCCCAACGAGGCCAGCTCCTCCCAGCTTGAGAAGGCGGACAGATCTAAATGCGCGCCCGTATTGGCAAGTGCCGATTCGGTCTCTTTCAAGGACCAACCAGGGAATGAGCCCTGCAGCCATTGCCGCTGGAAATCGAGCTCGACTTTTACCAGCTCGCTGTCGAGGTCGAGCAGCGGCTGAATGCGCAGAATAAAGCTGTGTAGATAATTGTTAAGCGTTTCAATGTACTTGCGGTACTCGCGGTTCTTACGCTCACGTGGTATGTCGAAAACATGATCAAAGGACATGAGGTACGTTATGTAGTCCAACTTTTCGACGCCGCGCAAATTCAAATAGAGCTCATAGCACTCATTCAAGTCTAAGTACCGGCCGCCGCCCTCCTCATCGGTGAACTCGACTAGGGCACTCATCTCATCCGGGTTGTTGTACACCTTTATCATGTCCTCAAACTCCACGGAGAGCGGCACACTGACCTCGGCCGGATGGGATTTGTAGAACTGTTTGATCTGCTTGAGGCGTGCGTAGAACTCGTTGAACTCGTTTGGTCCCGACAACGCCGCAATCTCTGCCTTTCGCTCGTTGTCCTTGTCCTCGTACAGGTCGCGCAGCTGAGTGGTGGCGTGGTGGTGCAGCTCCATCAGATACTTTAGCCGGTGCTCACTGTGGATGCGTTCTTTCTCGCCGGGCTTTTTCGTTGCGTGTTCGTCTACCATAAGCTTGACGAGGCGCTCGCGCTCTTCGTGGTACCGACGCTGCTGTTCCAGGAGCGTCTCCATTATGCTAATTGAACTAAATTCGTTTATTTGCGAATAGAAAACAAATTTTCACAATATAGCGTGTGTGTACATACGTACATTAGCATCGATAATAGCGATGGTAATTAAGCGCATACTATCGATAACAACACTATCGGGGCTACCATGTCGGTAAAAATAAATTATATTACTTTCAAATTCCATAATTTTCCTATGTATAGAACAGATATATTCATTTTACTGAGCATTCCTTAAATTCATATTCAAAAAACCTACTGATGAGTTTTTGATCGAGCGAGAATACATTCGATTATTTTGCAGCGGAAAGTATCGTCTACAGCATAGTGCAGTTTTCGGTCCTTTACAACACAGCGTATCATGAAGTAAAAATCATATGATCGATTAGTGGTAGTGAAAATTTTAGACGACGGGTAGGAGGCACACACATTGCAAGTATTTTTTCGGTTCCGTTTTGTCTCGTGCTTAATAAAATTTTTCGTACCTTTTAATGCGTGTTGTATAATTGAGAAAATTATTATAAAGTTAAAACCATTTCAGGCACGGTAGTACGTGGTTTCCTTCGGAACTATTGAATTTCTTTTTCGATTTTGTGGCAAGTGAGAAAAATCAGTCAAGATGGCTTTAAGCGATGCTGATGTACAAAAACAGGTAAATAACATATTAGCAAATAACTATCACTTCCAAGAGTATTAAGATAAGTTAGATATATGAAACACAACTCTTACTCCAATTGGACAAAGTTTCAATGCCAATTCGGAAAGCAAGTAAGATGGCGAAGTCATGGGATTCTTGCCGTAGTCATGTGAATTTTACGCAAAACATTTTTTAGTCAATATCTTATTTTAGATGGTGTTGAATGTATTATGTTTATAAGGAGCACAGACTGATATATTTTTTAGAGTCTTTCTGCTATTGTGGGGAAAAATAAATGAATATTCCAATTTTTACGCAAAAAGCTAAAATGCTTATTGGTCATGTGACACGCACTACACTTGAGCAATGTGCTAAAGCGAGACGACAAATGCAGCCAAGACACTATTGTCAACACTGTCACACGACTGGGCTGTAAATGCACTTGCTCCGTGCCTTATCAATGGCATTCAAAATATTTAACTCAAAGTAAAAACATAAATTAAAATGTATATTTGCCTTTGGGCAACGTAACGGTGTGCCGGGCGTCAGCTGCTAATGAATTTTCTGTGAGCTGCAAATGTTAAAACACGAGTGACCCAATCATGTGATTAACGTTAGGTTTGTTCTTACACACTGTTTTATCTATTTTTTACACACCGCTGTTATCCCGCACTAATTTTTAACACTTGTTTTTACAGATCAAACATATGATGGCATTCATTGAGCAGGAGGCCAATGAGAAAGCCGAGGAGATCGACGCGAAAGCCGAGGAGGAGTTCAATATTGAGAAGGGACGCCTTGTCCAGCAGCAGCGTCTCAAGATAATGGAGTACTACGAGAAGAAGGAGAAGCAGGTTGAGCTACAGAAGAAAATCCAATCCTCAAACATGCTCAATCAGGCTCGATTGAAGGTCAGCTTCCATAAGCAAAACACTCGCATTTCGGAGAAAGATTCTAATTTGTTTTGCATTGTCATATTCAGGTGCTCAAAGTGCGTGAGGATCATGTGGCCAGTGTCCTCGACGATGCACGCAAACGTCTCGGCGAAGTTACCAAGAACGAATCCGAGTACAAGACCGTTTTGAACAAACTAATTGTACAGGGTCTGTATCAGGTAATGGAGCCGAAGGTAACTCTACGATGCCGACAAGTCGATGTGCCCCTCGTCCAAGATGTCCTCCCAAAATCGATTGAGGATTACAAATCTTCTATGAAACAGGATATTGAGATTTATATCGATGAGAAAGACTTTCTGTCAGCCGATACCTGTGGTGGTGTTGAATTGTTGGCTTTGAACGGACGTATCAAGGTGCGCATAAAATATAGATTTATCCAATTGAAAGTTTCTTAATGATTTCTATGTTGTTTCTTCTTCTTTTAGGTACCAAATACCCTGGAGTCCAGATTAGAATTGATTGCACAGCAGATTGTGCCAGAAATCCGTAACGCACTGTTTGGCCGCAATGTTAATCGCAAATTCACCGATTAAATTTTTCTTTAAGTTCAAAAAAACCAAACAAAAAACATCAATACCAACAACAAAGTTCAAGCTTATAACAACAACAACACACAACCACTAAATAATGAAAGAAAAAGAAAACTCATACTCTTGAACTCCTTCAACAAAATTGTGTCTATTAATTATAATTATTATTGCCGTTGTCTTTTTATAGTGAAACAGAAAAATTTAATAACATTTGGTCGATATGTAGGCTACAATTATGTGTTATAAGTACTTACATATTTGCCAATAATTACAATATATACATATATATATATTTTAGAGAATATTTCAACAGATAAACCAAGTTCTAAGTGAATTCAAATCCGTAAAAAGAGTTTGTTAAAGTTTGTTTTTATGAACTAACCGGCGTAAACAATATAAGCTAATCATAATAACATTCCTCAACATTTTTGCGATCCGTTTTTAGTTACGTCGATGCGAATGCGTCATCTTTTTCTTTGTAATATTCATTTTGTTTTGCCTTTGTCTGTAATTTTTGTTGTACATTTTAATTTACTTACTGTTTATTTTTGTTATCCAATTCTCGTTAGAAATGTTATTCAATTATTTAATTTGCAATGTGCGTCTCAGCGGCAACAATTCAATATCCAGAAAACATGTGCCACTTGCACGTTGCACGGCGCGCACACTCAGCATTATTGCCCCCGCTCCACCGAAATAAATGCAATCAAACATTTCGCTGGCTCGTGGGCAATGTGCGCCCGTGCACTTGCAACTGGCACATTGTATAGGCCATAAATAAACATCAATGTCTGTTGTTGATCGATAAGAATACACAGTTACGTGACACACGCTCAGTTAACGAAGTATTGCCAAGTGGCCAAGTAGCTAAATTTGTTAAACATTGATAAAAAAAAAGCCCTAATGTTTTACCTGCTTCCAATTCCAAATCATATAAAACATATATATATATAAACTTAAACTTAACAAAAAACAAAAAATGGAAATTATAAGTATCAATTTATATGGCTACCGCTGATGTTGCACATCTGCTTTATAAAACGCACGTTCATATTTGGCTCTAAACAGACACAGCTAATTGTATTTAAATGTTTGCGTGTTCACGAAAAATTACTACAAATTTAGCATTCAACAAATACAATATAAAAACAAAACAATAGCATATGCATTATTATATAACATCGAGTAAAATGAAATACAAAATGCAACAAAATTACTTTTAAACTTAAACAAAATTTATGTTGAATAAAAACAGTATTTCCAAAAACAACCGACAAATTTCGCACTTTCAATAATTGGACCATAATCATCTTGTGGCACATTTTTAAAGCTATTTACATTTGTAAAAGAGAAATAATTGGAGCTGAACACAGGACAGAAATTGGGAGGATCCAAATTGTTTATATTTATTCAAATATATATTCAAACATCATGGTATTCGCATATAAATTTAAACAATAGAAAAAACGATATTTACTGTACCAACGACCTTGTACGACCTACAATCATATTTACTCATTTTATAGATATATGTACATATACATATCAAAGCAGAGAACGTTAATTATTTGCAAATAAAACACTACTGCATTTGGTAAGTTTGATCTGGTTATTTGTTTTAATTAACTTTCTTTCCGACATTAATTTTTAAACCATTTTTATACCCTGAACCCATTGAATATGGGTATAGTGGTTTTGAGCAGATGTATGTAACAGGCAGAAGAAGGTATCTCCGACCCCATAAACTATTCTTGATCAGGACTACGAGCTCAGTTGATTTAGCCATATGTTATTATGGCACTTAGATTTTACAAAATTATACTTTTACCTTTTCCAAACAAGAACTTTGGGAATTGTCATTTTCAGCCTCAAATTCGGTATAAAATAAATTGTACTAATATAAGCCTTTCCAATAGGCAACTCAAAAAAATAATATAGTAGTTCTATAGGTCCTGTATTTATACATCCCGAATGAAGTAAATCCTTATCAATAAATTAGCTCCAAGTATTTAAAAATAAATTTGGATTGTCGACAGGTTTTTTAAAAAAAATGGAAAGTGCCAACCAGTTTAAATAAAACAACCAATATGTTTTCCTGTTTTACATTTGTTTATTTTACTTGTATATATTTATGCTTGTATATATTTTTTTCATGTAATTGCCTTTTTAATTAATGTCCCCCATATTTCAGTTGAGATGTGTAATTTCCCACGACATGTATGTTATGTTTTTCATCTGTTTCAAGATGGTCCGCCGTTTGCTTGTCTTTGTTTATCATTCAAATATACATAAATTGTATGTCGATGTCTAACTGCATAAATTGCATTTACTATTTTCCTAAAAGTCCTGACCAGTTTTTATCTAAAATCATTTCTTACTGATTTTAAAATATTACATTGAATGTGATTTGTTTTTGTTTTCAGATGCAACTGAAGTATAACAAGATTTGTCGGGTCTCCCTTTTGCATATACAAACAATTTGTCCAGTTTTATGATTTCCTTGATTTTTTTTGTGTGTAATTTCACTTAAATATTGCTCAAAATAAATAAATTTAACAATTTTAAGTGCACATTTTAGAAGTGGAGCAAGCAGTTTTGAAAAAATTATTCAACTGTGTACAGTATATTTCGAATTTTGCGGCTTGGCTCTCTTTCTCTCTCTCTCTTCACGCGGCAGAGTCCATGGGTCTTGTTATCATCTAGGAAATGTTTCCAAAGGGGAGTGTAGTTCGGTTGGCTGTTGTTAATGCAAAATATATAATGATGATGGCGGTTCCGTACAGTTTGTAATGCCGAGATAATGGACAGCGCGCCTAACATATTTGTTAGTCGCCTAACTTTTGCTCATCTTCCGACTCTGATTCTAGAAGTATAAATTAGATTTAAAAAATAAAGCATTAGTTTGACTCTTAACAAATGCATCATTGTGAATCATTTGTCCGAACGATTATTGGCCAAATGTAACTATGTCAAGTTATATGGACACCCAATCATTCTTTTGCTCTGGCATACATTACAAAGTGTTACCCATTTGGAGTACACTGTTCTAAAAATATTTTTAAAGAGTATGCACAACTGATAGCAAAAGTTCTGAGCTTAAATAAAACTTGTCCGAACGATTATTGGCCAAATCTAACTATATTAAGTTATATGGACACCCAATCATTCTTTTGCTCTAGCATCGTTCAAATAAGCTTTTTAAGACTTTAAACTTAAAAAGTTGGTATAAAAATATGCATAAATTTAGCTCGAGATGTCCAGGTTTTCATTGGCCTGCATTGCTTATGGCTTTCAAAGCAACGAGGCAAGCAAAAAAACCCATATGCTGTTGCAATTTGGTACACTGAAAATGCCACACAATACGGGCAAAGCCATTCTCAAAAAATTGCCAACTTTACAAAAGTAAAATATATTCGTTTTAAACTTTTAAGATACTAACCCTCTTCGGCTGATTGGAGCCATTCAGCAAATTTGCGCATTTGCTCGAGGAAATGCATCTTGCCCTTGTTTGAATGTCCATCTTTGTACCAGCGCAAGATTATCTCTTCGGACAACACCTCGGTCTTATAGAACAATAATATGATCTTTTGGAACGCTTTCATGAAATTCATATTTTCATAGCAGAATTCCTGCACTTTCAATATCAATGCCAATTCTGAACGGTCAGTTGAGGCGAAGGCCTGCAACAGAGTGCAGTATGTCTTCAAATGACGCACCGCTTGATCGGTGACAAGCTCCTCCTTTTTGTTCCATTCTCCCAACGACATGATTGTGGACCAAATCTAGCAAATCAATTTGAAATTTAATAAAGTACAATTATAATATGTTTTGAGATCCACTTACAATAACAATTATCTCGTGATCAGGAATGTTGGTACGTAGTGCAAACTCTTTAATGTCTGCAGTTATTTCATTATGCGCCTTCTCGTCGTTAATATCATCGATGAGGGTCTGCTGCAGTTCACGTTTGGCCTCTTGGCTGGCCTGCGCCTTATGCAATTTAATGATCTCATTGAGTTCTTTGTCAAGAAAAACTTGTTTAAAATATTCCTCAGTACGTTTGTTTGGTGGGAAAAAGTCCATAAGTCTGCGGAAAAAAATCAAATTCGTTATAGTTCTATATGATGCACATAGCATTCAATTCGTTGCAATTGGCTAATGTGCGAAATAAAATGGGCACCCAAATAAAGCAAATGTTTATTTGCGACATGCATAAAATTCCGTGTAGATTTTTTACTCTAGGAATGTTAATTAAAGATGAACAAGATATACATGTAGATCTTCCTGAAAACATTCCGGAAAACACGCATATACATTGAGTGCGAAAACTTACTTGCTTTCCAGTCCACCCTTTTTAAGCGCCTGAATCAGATATGCAATGCCCTTCTCTTGCTTGAATGTCAAAAACAGTTCCAATAAAAACTCGAGTGCAATGCCATCTTTAATCAGATGCTCATTGTTGAGTACCAGCAATACATTTGGCGGTACAGAGCCATTAACTGCAAAGGACATAGACGGAAACATTTTAGAGACTGCATAAAAAAAAAAAAACCAAAAAAGATGGCCAGGTATGGATGGCTATTAATGTCCTTGGGCTCGTGGCTTTTGCAATTGGGTTATATTTTTGAATGCAAGAGTCAGTATACCAAGAGTAAATATAATATTAGCCATCTGTAAAACGAGTGAATGATCTTTTCACATTATACTCATATAATATAACAGGTGACTACACAATAACATGCATATATGTTTATATCGTATTAATATGTTATTAATAATAATTAAATAGGCTTACCTAACCAGAGCGCAGTCATGCGCGCAAGCTTAATGCGTTCACTTGGCGTAAAGCCCTTTACGAATAACAAAACTTTACCCATCTCCTCTTCGAACATTTTCTCAAGGTACTTGTACCGTCTAATGAGTTTAACAAACACCTGAAAAGTAAAATTTTCAATTAGTACATGGCATAATTATGTTAAAGTAAAATGTAAGTAAGAAATTAAACAATTTTTTGTCGCAACATTAGAAATCTTTAAATCTCGAGTTTTGCGAAAAATTAAAGACAAGTAAAATGTGGCGTTTCATTTTGCATATTTTGACACCGATTAAGTCAATAAGTTTCAATAACCGGTTCTAATAATATGCAGCAGAAGCTTACAATAACACGTATATATAGAAATATGTACATATATAAACGACTGGTTTGTCGCAACATTAGAAAACTTTAGATTGTTCGAATTGATGTTTTTTCATTACAAAATAAAGACAAGTAACATGATGCGATTCATTTGGCATATATTGACACCGATTATCTGCATAGTCCAATAACCGGTTCTAATTATATGCACCGCTAATACAATGTCAATATTAATATGTCCAGGTTTTCATTGGCCTGCATTGCTTATGGCTTTCAAAACAATGAGGCAAGCAAAAAACCCAAATGCTGTTGCAATTAGGTACACTGAAAGTGCCACACAATACGGGCAAAACCATTCTCAAAAAATTGCCAAAACGTAGAAAAAAACACATTACTAACCTGCTCATGGTTGCGCATTGACTCCATATCCTCGGGTGCATCGAATATGCAGTAATTTGTGCGTGGCTTTTCGCCATCCTGACATATAGAACCGCCAGGCACTAAAAGGATAGGTTTACTATTTATTGGAGCGCTTGTTATAGATCAATATTTCATTTGTACTCACCTAATAGACCACCCGCAATCAATATATCAAACAACACTTCACCGTAACGACGATAATCGAGCTTGTTGCCCGCGATGTCTAGATATTTTGAGATTTGATCCAGGTCGCCTTCAGTTTTTTCGAGACCAGCAATGACCGCATCACGGAATCCCGTTGGGTCATATTTTTCTCTTTCATCTAAGACACAAATGAATATTCTTAAATTTCGGTTTTTACCTTTTTAACAAACAACTTACCTCTTTTTCTGGTCTTGATGCGTTGACCCGATAGCACTGGTCTTTCAGTTTTTTGACTCATACAATAAATTGCTATAGATATGGGAGTAGAGGAGAAACAGTTTTTTTTTTGTATTTTTATTTTTATTTAATGTACATACAGATATATATTTTTGACGTGACGCACAAGGTTACTAAGTTCTGTATATGTAAAACGCTTACACGTTGAATTTAATTTGTGCCAATGCTATCTAACCTAAAAAAAATTGCTTGCTCGCTTGATCGTGTGTGCTCCACACACATACACACACTTACTTGTGAATAATCTTTTTACTGTTTGATAATGCAGAACAGCGAATGAAAGGCAAATCGCGAGAACTCGCCTATAGAAGAAGCGAGCAAAGAAATATCAGAATAAAGTGAAATTTACGAAACTTATGTACATAAGCACGTTGACTTTGTTACTGCCAGCGCATTTGAAAACGAGGTCAATGTATATATAAATACTTTACATATGTGCACTCACAAAGGCTTTCTGAACTGTAAACGTTTCAACAGTTATTATAGCAATAAATTGAACTTACACTTTCACTTAACGGAAATAAATTTGGCAAAGATTTTGCTTCCGCGTGCACTCCTTATGAACGCGGTTGTACGTTAGCGAACGCGCGTGTTTGGATGTCTAGGAGATTAGATGTGTATATGTGTTTGTAAATGAGTATGTGTGTAACAAGTTAGTACGATTCTTGCACAAAAACTTGAAATCAACCTCAGATTTCTACTGAACAGGCGATAGGCGCACTAAAATCCCAACGGACATAATCTTTCTTTATATTTTTCTAAGTACACCGTCTTAAAATTTTACTGTTAAATTGACACGCACGCACACACAGACACTCAACAGTTGAGAGAGGGATAGAGAGAAATCCGCAGAAATTTCTGCTGATTGTGTTTTTGTTTAAATATTAACTTTACCAATTTTGTTATTTTTGAATTCAGTAAATGTCAAAAGTTCTATTTTTAATAAACATCACATTCGACTACTATACATACATGTGTATTCTTTGCTGTTAAAGTGTTTCGGACGTAGGAGCGCCTCTCCTTCTGCGCACACCACTTTGTTAAATGAAATTCAGAAAGCAAATGACACACAATTCGTCGAATGCCGACGATAACGACACGACGACGACATGTGGTCGGCGCCATTTTGTGGGAATACATTGCCATTCAAACAGCACACACGCACACACCCAAACACGTTTTTCCATGTGTTTTGTCTGTGTGCACATACATTTTTAGGTTCTTTTTGTCTGGGCTTTGTAAGCTTAATAATTAAGTTTTTTTTTTGTTTGCTGAATACGCTGGGATTACACGTTTCCATTCACATTGTAGGTTTTCTCTTTTTACATTCAAAAATTATGACGAAGATGTCGTGGCTCTTATTTAATTATAAGGGTACAGTCGCACTAGCATGTTCGGTAAATAGTCAAATCGCAGATGATGGATTTTATTGCTTTTGAATCATTGTAGCATAAATATGCGTAATATTCACACTAATGAACCCACATAGACAAAAAATGTATGTGATATGTATTTATAACCTTTCTTAAAATTATATGTACAGACAATACGTATGTATGCATGCACCACTACATACATAAATGACTAAGCCTGAGTACGTATAGCGCGTATTTTATAAGATTGCGCACTCAATCTGTAATCATTTGTGACTAATGAAAATGCGTACTAAGTGCATTTTTTTGCATATATTTTTACACCACATTATATTATATACTTACGGTTAAAACAAAAAAAGCTGTTTTGCTGAAAAAATCGAGCTGTTCGTCCGTGTGCGAGCGTGCAAAGTCACTAATGCAGTGCTGCAACAAAAGCAGTATCAACGATGGTTAAATATATATCGATACATCTGCCAAGTGGCGATACTATCGATAAAGCTGAAGATGTTAGAAGGCAGCTGATACGTTCTGCTGCACTCATAAAAGTTGTAATCATGGATTCAAATATTAGAAATTTTAAATATGTGCAGTTTCACGAGGTAATGGTAAAATTAAGTTCACTTGAGCAGTACTATAATAACAGTTGCTTAAAAAATACATTGGAGTCACAAGAAGATGTACAAAAGGTATAGTAGAATTCGTTTTTATGAACGTAAACATAATATTAAACGCCATTTTGCCAATTCAGCTCTGTGGAGACTTTTTGAAGGCTCTAAAAAAAGATTTGAGTCTGGAGGATATAACGTCCTTATATACTGCTGCGATAATGTTGCTTCTGCTTGGTGATCCTGAAATACAAAATCAACGTCTCGAACTCTTAAACGACTGCTTCAACTATTCGGATATGTTGAAGCCAACAATGATTGATTACGCCACCCGGGAATTACTTGATAACTTCAAGTTTTCTGCCAGCCTGGCTGATAACCACACAGAATATGATTATATGCTGTATTTATTATGGGCAATGCCTCATATAATTACAGCAAGCGAAACTGGAAAATTAATATCGCTTGGACTGTTGCGCGCCTTTATAGCCGAGTTGGCAAAAGCGAGCCCAATTGTCATGCACATATATCGGAATGTAAGTTGGACTAAATCGCAAATTCGTCTTAACTTTTGTTAAATAGGTTTCAGAAGTGTGGCAAATGATAAAAACAGTAAATACGGAGACAATAATAGAGGAATGGACATTGCTAAAAACTTACACATTAGTTAAGAGTTTTAGCCTGATATTGGCAACAGCTGCGCTTAACCGTAACAATACGGCCTTAAAACAAGCCGGATACCGAGGCTTTGAACGGCCCCAAGCAGAGACTGAAGGTGAAATAGCCGAGTGGTTTAAAACACTCAGAAACAAGCTGGAAGAGAAGCACAAGGCAGACAAATCTAAAACAGGCTTAATGGTATAAGGTTTTATATAGTTAACAATGGGCTTTGCATTTTAATAATTGATTTTTACAGCTGGTGCGCTTTATTGACTTCAATATACTTAGCTTTTTAGCTGAAACAGGCAATGAATTGGCTTCAGAGGCTGGAAATGAAGCTGCAGCATAACAATTGCAATTTGTTTTTAGTTTGTACAAAAGATATATTTATTTCGAATACTTACTCCGACAGCAAAGCAGCAATAAAAGCGTTGACTGCATATAATGCGATGAAAAGCTAGGCTAGTCCAGTAGAGTGACTATCTATTAGGTCACAGGCCACGCTGGTTCAGAGGCAAAACAAGCTTAATATTGAAAAACGTTCCAGCGTGCAGAAACTCTTCTAACTCAACTCGTTGGTAACTTTGGCAAGAGCCGCACTGACGAAAGTCTGAATATGAGCAAAAACTCATTTCGGTTTATCGCAGCAGACTCAGACTGTTTCACAGAGAGTTCTTAAACCAAGATAAAATCATAAGATTCTTGTATACGATGTATATAAACAGATATGACCTACTAGTGTAAGAAACAAAAACTATCAAAATGTCATGTATCAAACACAAATTTAATTTATTTATTGTATTTATTTATACTTTTTACCGCTTTTCCGCAAAGGTAAATCCAATGCGACTACAGCACTGTTGTAATACTTAGCAGAAATTCGATTTATGAAATACAATCCCACCATGGAGAATAAAATACTAAAATAAAAAATAACTTATTAGGAATTGTGCGGGGGCGTTGACATTTTTTTCTTTACCTAGTTGTTGCACAGACGCGATGAACAACGCCGGCAGCGGTCGCTGTTAGCGTTAAGCACAAGATAATTTCTGGCACGAGCTTTGCCTGAAAGTCGGGTCCGAAGATCAGCATTTCGGCATTTGACAGGCAGGTGAGACTCAATATGAACAGCCAGGAGAACAGGTAGCCGCCAAGCAAAATGTTCAGTTGGGAATCATTGAACCAATGGGCATAAAAACGCAGCGTTGCAAAAATCACCAAGCTCAGTATGCCAGAGATAATTGTAGAGATCAAAGTGCTCTTGGTAGTAATCGACGCGGCTGTAAGAAAGAATGCTTAGTCCACATTTTTGTTAATTTTTCACGGAAATAACAACGTACACATTTCTGAGCTGGGAATATTCAATCGTTTTCTGTATTAAATGCGAAGAGATATCGATACCGGTACAAAACAATAAACAAAAAAAGTGGAACTTGTGTACTCTACACATCGATAGGTATCGATAAAAACTAAAAGACTAACATCATTCTAAATAGCAGAAGTTGCGTTTGTAAATTAATTCAATTAAATTATGGCTGCGTTATTGAAAGCAGCCACCAGCACGTTTCGCGGCTCATTTTGGCACACGCGCAGCATTGCAACAAGCACGCCATTGCAGATAAAAGAAAGTGAGCACAGTTCCACAATGGAGTGTTTCATAACCTTGTTGAGATTGTTTCTAATGTATATTTTCTGCATATTTCAAGTACACGAAAAGCTGGAGAACAATGTTTTGGTCTACGAGGGCGTCAATGTGGTGTCTCCACGTTCAGAAAAGATGCTGAAACCGGCTTGTGACAGCACCTTCTGTCCGGAGTGCACATTGGGCTTGGACATTAAGCACACGGATGTGCTAATTTTATCACAGTACGTTCGATCCGATGGCTGTATGCTGCCCAGGCGTATAACAGGATTGTGTCACCGGCAACAAAAAAAAATGGGCACGTTGGTTACAATGGCTCAAAAGGCTGGCCTAATGCCGAACCTTGCGCCTTCTTGGAGCAAAAAGGATCCAAAGCAGCGATATGGATGGCGCAAGTTTAACAAGTACTTCTTGGAGTCAACGATTAAATACTAATAATAATACCAGAATAAATGTTTTCCATTTTATGTTAAAGTTTGTGACCTGCCGTTTTAGCATGAGTATCGATTATTATCGTTTGCCAAATATTTTGCCACCGCCAGAGTTCGGTCACATTGAAATTGGCATAGGCATTCTTTAAAATTTTATTTTATTTCGGCGCGTTTCTGAAAACAAATGAGTTTCTTAAGTAGCAGCAATACGGTGCACGTTGAAGTACGTTTGCAGCGCAGCGAGAAGTGAGTAATGGGTTTTACAATGCAATGCGAAGTTTGCTGAATTCCAGTTTTGCTCACAGGCGATTGCAGACGCTTCGAGCGGCAATCGAGCCACAATTGGACGCCTATTTAAAATGCTTAAAAACGCTACGCTGGAATGTCGCATTCGCTCCGGACTCGTCCATTCCGTCGGTTGAGAGTATTCTGCTGGAGAAAGACAACGGCGCAAATGGTGGCGCACAGCCGGATCACAGCAGATTAAAATTCTGCTATCATTTTTACATGACGCAGCGTCCTGAGATGCGCTCTGGCACGGGTCTATTTGATGGCGAAATCGACGCCAATACCGACGGCCTGGACAGTGTTATAGCCGCCAATCACGTCTTGCTGCCAGCCAAGGAGCTTATTGGCCTCTGGGACAATTTGATATACGAGACAGGGCTGAAGGAAAAGGTATACCGTATAAATATTCTATTGTAAATATATAACTTATTCATTATATACCTTTCAGCTGCTTAAGTTTGCGCTTTCCGCCTTGAGCTTCTCGCAACATAGTGTAAATACCAATGTGATTGCCTGCAATCGACTGCTTCTGCTGCATGGTCCACCCGGTACTGGCAAGACAAGTTTGTGCAAGGCGCTCGCCCAGAAGCTGGCCATAAGGACACAGAGCAGCTTTGCCTACACACATCTCGTGGAGATTAATAGCCACAGTCTGTTCTCGAAGTGGTTTTCGGAGAGCGGTAAATTGGTCGCTCGTCTTTTTGGCAAAATCGGGGAGCTCGTGGCTGATAAAAACAATTTGGTTTGCGTACTCATTGACGAGGTGGAATCTCTGGCGTATCAACGCAGTGCGATGGGAAGCAATGAGCCGCGAGATGCGATGCGTGTGGTGAATGCGGTGCTTACCCAGCTGGATGAGATCAAAGCCTGTCCAAACGTGCTCATTTTGGCTACTTCAAACTTGGCACAAAGCATCGATCTGGCCTTTTTGGATCGTGCAGATATACGCCAGTTCATTGGTCTGCCGGCGATATCAGCCATAAGCACCATTTATAAGTCAATGCTGGCCGAATTGATGGTCCGGGGCATTGTGAGAACAGAAGACTTGGAAGGCAATCGTGAGGACTCTGAGGATCTGCTGACTAATCTGGCGGAGCGCAGTGTTGGTCTAAGTGGTCGCACCCTCCGAAAGCTGCCACTGCTGGCGCACGCGCATCACACAAGCCTGGATCTATTTGAGCTTAACCAAAAGATAGCTCTATCAGATTTTTTGGATTCAATGCTCTTGGCCTTGGAGCAGATACTGGCTGAGCAGCGACACTTAAAGCTCGACACGAGTGCATGATGTTCTGCAGAGAAATCACATTAGCCTCAAAATCAGTCTTTGTTTCCATCAAATGCGTCACTTTGTAAGCTTTAATTTGCTGCTCTAAAAACAACACTTATTTTTGTGCTTATCCTTTTTATTTTCCTATTTTTGCATTTTATGCGAATACAAGCGTAAAGTCTTGTTATTCGATAGCCCACACTTTTTGCTGTTGTTACTGTCTGTTCCATCTTACTTGTAAGTCATGTCTTTATTTCGTGGGCTAATAAAATGAATTTAACTCGATTGTCTATATTTTGTTGGTTACATTTATTTAAGATATATGAATTAATTAAATTATTTATGCTTCTCCGACGCAGGGCCTTTATTAAACAACATCTTATTAATTTGATTGTTTAGCTTAATGCTGAATTGTGACTTGCGGTACACTAGCATATTGGTCTCGTATTGCCGTCGCTCCGCTGCCCGTCGTGCAATATCTTCGTGCAAGTGCGCACATTCCGCCACGGCCTCGTCTGGCGAAGACAAAACCCCCATTTCGTCTGCGGTCGATTTGGTTGAAGATGGAACGTATGTAGTGTGTCTCTCTGCACTGCTGCATTCCGAGGAGGTATCGCCGTGCTTGAGTTGGTACTTGTTGATGAGATCGTTATAGATGCGCAGCCTCTCGGAGTCCGTACGTGGTCGGTAGTGCTGGCTATTATTGAGATCAGTGGATTCTTCAGTAGAGTGGGACGACAATCGAGTGTTATTGCGAGCAGCTCGTTGCCGAGGCGATGATTTGACTGGCTCTATATCTCTGTCAGTTGGCTCAGAATTCTCACATATGGTGAGCTCTTGCATATCCATTTCCAATTGATCCACGCGTTTGGTTAGCTTCAGCATTTGTTGCTCCATGTTCCTTATGGCGATGCCGAACTTTTTGCTGTTCTCCTGCATGGTCGTCAAACTGCGGCCAACAACGTTGCGCGTGATGAGCTTGCTGACTATACCCTTGAGATCATGCAGCTTCACATACGCGGCCTTCGGGTCTAGCTTACCGGGCTTATCCTCAATTAGCTTCAGCTCTTGGGCCATTTCACGCTTAAAGTTGGGCGACTTCAAAAGGGACGCCAGCTCCCGTCGGATGTGCTCACTCAGGGTTAGCTTCAGTTCTGGTAGGACTTCCGAGGAATGCCTCGGCATGTCCCCACTCATTATACCCAGTGCCGCCTCGATGTCTTGGGTGGTGTGTGTTTCTTTGAGGCTCATCTTGCTCATAATTTAATCTAACAATCAATTTTGGGCTCTTTAACGGTTATTGGCAGGTCGTACAACGTTCGTAAAATATTTATAAAACATCTATAAAATATCTATCTAGCTTAAGTTACACGTATATTTGTTGTTAAATAAAATATTCAAAGCCTTCTAAATGAAAAGTAGAAAACATTTTCAAACTAAAGTTATTTTTGGAAACAAGTAGGTGTGTGAAAAACAAAACCAATTTAGTCTCTAAGTCTAGTCTCTAGGTCTCATATTCGACACACCCATAAATTTGTGAAAACTGAACCGATTTTCCTGTTTGACGACATTCTGGTCATGATTTCGCATTAACATCGATTCTACATTTAAAATCGATGCATTTTGGAAAAAACCATTTTTTGATTTTTTTGCACAAACATAAAGTTTTTAGATATGGTAAGAAAATTAAAGCTTAAAATCGGTTTGGATTGATATTAATGAATGGAGAAATTTATCGAGAAAAAAATTATAAACTTTCTCTGTGTATTGATTAGAATAATCTAAAGTCGAAAAGCTTAGGAAACCGATAGGAGTTATCGATCATTTGAAACAAACTTGAGCGTGCCATGAACGGGTCTATATTCGAGAAGTTCAAGTTTCTTTTACAGACAGACGGACATGGCTTAAACAACTCAGTTCATCGTCCCGATCAAGAATATATATATATATACTTTATGGTCGTAGATCCCTCCTTCAGCGTATTACATACATTTTTACAAAACCATTAACCCCTTTTTGCCTGTTTGCAATGAGTAGAAAAAAAATGAATAAGGCTTATAGGTTAAACCGAAATTAATAGGTAGTTAATGGTCATAAGTGACTAGAATCAAGTAGCTCTACTTCCACACTTAAAGCATTTGCTATGCGAATGGATACAAGTGTATCCAACTTGTCCTCAAGTAGTCCTTTTATCCCCGTTGATAAATGACTGTTGATTTGTCCATATGCATTTGTGTGTATGTGTATTATGCCTAATGTTTGATGCAACGAGTATTATTATTGATTTGATTGTTTACGATTGTGTACACTCGATTTTTGCGTACCATAACGTATTTGTAACTATTTTATTGCCTGGCCGAGTGTCCAACCAAAGTCGCCAGTACAACGTTGCGTATGGGCAATATAAGAGAGGAGGAGCTGGCGAGAATCCTTTGGATAAATTGCAAAATAAATGTGCCGTTCGGTTCGATGCAGAACAGTTGAGAATTGAACAACAACTATTGATGTTTACTTGTATTTATGTTTTGTTCAATGCCTGTGTGTGTGTGTGTGTGTGTGTGTGTGTGTGTGTGTGTGTATTTGAGATGTGATTGGTGTGTCAGAGAATGTGTGCTGGGGAAGCCTGTAAGCAGCGTTTTGCGATTGCATTTCAGCAATATGGAACAGCAAACTTGCATTGTTATTCTCGCTGCAAATGTAGTTGCTGCCAAACCATTTAAAGTATGTGTGTGTTTGTGCTCCTACGAGCAATTCAGTAAAGTAATTGTTTCATGTTTAGTGTTTGGATTTGTAGCACAATCTTCCAATCCTAAATGCGAACCAACTTTAATATGTTTGGTGCATTTGTTCCAAATGAAAGCCTAGAAAAATTAAATATGATGAATTTTAAAAGATTTGACCAGTTATCATTTTAAATTTTCAATTCAATTTAGCAATTCAATTTAATCAATATATCTCAATGTGTCGCCACACAGCGGATTGAATGATTCGCTCAAGACACAAACCTCTGTGATATTAGATAGAAAAAGAAATTGGATAACTTAACGAAACTTTTGTCACATACAAATCTAAATGGTTGGTGTCAATGATGTGTAACCCCACGCTTGCCAGACGACTAACTGCCAAGTCGACGAAGAGCAGGCTTAAAAGGTGCCATCCATTGGATCTGGCTACCAGGTTCATAAATTAACATTTATATATACTTATATTCTTTGTAAGTACTGTAAATAGTACACCATATGTAACGCTAATTGTATGTATGTATCACGTGTGATTTATTCTTCCTTCCCCTAAATGTAAAACTAGATCAAGTTGCCACTGAAGGTAACAGAAAACCAGTTTAAATAAAATAATCAAATTTTTTACGAAAAAAAAGATGTTGAATACGCAGCTTAGTGGTTAATTGTGATCGCGCCCTTTGTGAAGCAAACTTTTCTGGTTTTAAATACTCGTTAATTATTATTATTATAATTGTTATTATAATTATACATAGTGCTAGGGTACATATTTTAGTTATTATTAAATTGCAACGTTCTTTATTCAATAAAATTATTCATGGATAAGCTCAGATGTTAAAAGCAATGTCAAAGTAATTGTTAAATGATAAAAATGTTGTTTTTGGCTTAAAATAGTTTGACATATTTAAAAAATTTCAATGTAAATTTTTACTCATAAATCAAAATACATAAGTCAAAATATAATTAACTAGTCAGTGAGATTTAACGCATGCTCTAAAATGCAGTTTTTTATATTATAAATATATTATTTATATTTATGTACTTGTTCTTTTTCATAAAATCTGTAGATCTTTATATAAAATCCAAAATTTTGTATGTATATACGTATTTAACTTTAGTTGGTTGGAAGTTTTTTGTTTTATGTAGGTAATATATAGTTTCAAAATAAAAACTTTACGGGATGGAAACGATAAAATATAATTAAAGTCAACAAAAATAAAAAAAAACATTTTCTTTATTTTTTCTTAAAATATTTATACCTCAATGGTTCTTTAACTTAGCGCTATTTAATACAACCAAAATGATTTCCTTCAAAAAGGCGTAACACAATTTGTGTTTATCCTTTTGTAAAACTTTTGTTTTGTTTCAACAACGCGCAACGCTTTTAGTTCAATTTTCATTTAATTTAAATTCCTGCGGCGGCGTTCGCGAATTTTGTTTATTCTGCTGTTGTTATAAATTTCTTGCGGACGGGCCTCAAATTGTTTAGTTTTTATACCATGGTCAGAAATTGTGGTATTGGTTATATATTTAACGAAAACAATTTTTACAAGTTATCTGATTAAATAAATATCACGAACTTTACAAAGAATCCATGCTTGAAAGCTTGAAAAAGTTATTTTATATTTAATCGAACTTAATAAAGTTCGAATTTAATTTCTATTGTGTGCTTTACACATATGGGTTTAATTTACGTAAAAAACCAAATGTTTTGCCAACTTTTGCATATTACTTTTTTGCACAACTGCATATATTTGTAAACATGCCCGATAAATTGCAGCGAATAATTTTACGTATTTACAATTATAAAAATTCAATCATAGAAAAATGGGTGGATGTGAACGTGGCGAACACTTTATGCCAAATTTTGGTGACTTTGGCCTTAAAACAGAGAGCAATGTGCATTCTCATATTGCATATTCAACTTTTAACGATTTGCGATTTGAGGTGTATCGACATGTTATCGAACTGCCAGCCTCCCAGTGGGCGTGGCACAAAAATCTTAACACTTTGTCTGAAGAGGATAACTACAAGTATATATCTAAAGTCAAGTCAAGTCTCTATCTTCAATAGCGCCGAAAAAAGTAGCGTTCATCCGGGCGGACAAACGGACATTGCACAAACTCAGTATTCTAGTCTCACTTATTGAACGAGTATAAAAATTGTTTAGGCATGTTTATCTCACATTTTACGAAAGTTGTCTGTTTTATAATCAATAACTTTTTCAGTGCAACGGTATGTTGACATTTTGTTCAAATATGGCAGTGCTTAAGCTTTAAACCGACAGTCTGAGAGAGACGGAGAGAAAGAGAAAGAGAGAGAAAGATAAAGAGAAAGAGAAAGATAAAGAGAAAGAGGGGGAGAGAGAGACAATTCCGATGGTTTTAAACAATTATAAATAAATACGTATCAAAGTTACGTAACAAACTTTTATGATTTTACTAAAATCTGGCTTTGATTTAACTTTTTTGACTTTTCAATTTAAGCTGAATTATTCAAGTCAAAGAATTATGCACAACTCAATACACATGCAGTCGGGAGTGTGTGTGTGTGAGTGTGTGTGTGTGTGTGTTATTTATGCTAAGAACGTGACTAGAAATATGAAATGCAGCAAATGTGTTTACTCAAATGAAGTAAGTGAGAATTGACAAATGCAGTCGTTGCGGAAGGCATATTTCAGGGTAGGGAAGGGGTCTTCGCCGGAAGTCGTCTTAGTAGTGGGTCAAGCGACGAGCTTAAGGCACATGAAAAATGCTCAAAAAATTGGCTTTGCCTCTAATCCGTTGGTTGTCGCATACATAAACAAACCTACTCGTATATACACACATGCATCCATGTATATATGTACATATATATGTATTTATATACTCTCATGTCAAATTCAATAAGCATGTGACAAAGTGACGTGCAGTTAGGTCGGCGCCAAGGAGTCAACTCGACAATGCATTGGCCCACTAGGCCAAATGCCTGAAATCCACAAGACGTTCACTTCGCTGACCTTATAAAAATGTGCGATTTTTCTTCATTTGATGAAACGAAATACAATTTTTCAACGAGCGAGTAAAAACTTGGTTGCCATCGCAATTTTCTTGGCTCACAATGCGTTGCTTGGTTATTGACGTTCTTATAAGTCCATATATATCCTTGCAGCTGTTTGTTGCAACTTCAACAGTTTTTTTTTTTTCGGGACACAGAAACTTTGGCCATACATATTTAAACTTTGTGTTCCGAATTAATTTATTCTTCCAATAGTTACGTCTATATACATAAATATCATGAAAGTTTGCTATTTTCGCAGTGCATTGTTGCTTTTCTATGGCATCAAATTAAATGTTGATTGCCTTTTGCAGTCTCACTTTATTGGTGAGAAGGCATCTTCGCTGCTTCTTTAAACACGACAGAAGCCCGATCAGCCAGGCATTATTTGTGTAATGCAGAATTAATCTCTACTTAGTTATGAAAAATACAAACATTAAAAATAGAAATTCGCAATTCTAAATTATGAAAAAACGTGCTTTTCGGATATGAGGGGATATATGGGTACATGCTTTTTTCCTACAAATTTAATTTTCAAAAATTCATATATTTTTAATGTTAAATCGATCTAAATGAAAAATCATGATCAAAATGCCATCAAACATGAAAATCGGTTCAGTTTTGATAAAGTTATAGAGGTTGAAATATGGGAGCTATGGATCCGAGAGCTTTACTTCTAAAAATTTTTGCCAATATTGGCATGATTTTTGGCAAAAAAATTGACCCCCTCAGAATCGGGTTTAATGTTGATTTTTATACTAATTATGACTAACACAATAGATTAAAAACAAAAATTCGCAATTCTAATTTTTGAAAAAAAATTTTTTTCAAAAATGAAGAAGGGGGGGGCATGATATTTTCACAAAAAAAATGAAAAAATGTTATTTTCAAAAATTCATATATTTAAAATGCAGAACTAATCTGGATGACAAGACATGATCAAAATGCCATCAAACATGAAAATCGGTTAAGTTTTGACAAAGTTATGGAAGTTTGAAATATGGGAGCTACGGATTCGAGAGCTTTACTTGTCAAAATTTTTGCCAATTTTGACATGATTTTTGACAAAAAATTTGACCGCCTCAGAATCAATTTAAATGTTGTTTTCATACTATTTGTGGTCAGCAAAATCAATTAAAAATGAAAACTCGCAACTTCTAAAAAGGATGATCTTAACACAAATATTAACGCGCTCCCAATTTTGAATACAAACATGTCCAAATATCTTGTTGAATCGTGAGTGGGCTTGTTGCTAGTAGTGGCACGTTGGGCGGCCAACGTCAGTTGCAGCGTCCGACAATCCGTTGTTGAAGGCTTAAAAGTAAAGGCCAGGTCAAAGGCACACCTGAGCAACTGCTGCTGCCACTTGCCACTTGCAATTACTTTGATTAATAGCGGTTTGGCATTCAATGGAAATACGAATGTGATTCGGCCACCAGTGGGTTTGTTGGGGTGAGTGGGTTGGGATTGGTTGGGGTTTGGGGCTTGGCAGCGGCAGAAACTTTTTACAACTTTGCAAATGAAAACTGCAAATACAAATGAAATTAGTCGAAACTATTTGGCCCTACGCTATGGTGAACAGTGGGGACTTGTCGAAGTCAAGTTCGTGACGCGCGTATTTCTAATTAGATTAGGTCAGCCTACCAGCCAGCCACGCCCACTTGTCGAGTTGTTCGTGGTGTTCTGATTGCCATTTGGACGTGCGAGCGAGCCGTTTTGTTTTTGTTTTTGTCGCCGTGTTTTTTTTTTTGCTTTACTAATTTTAATTGAAAAATTTCTTCAATTTTGCCATCTATCTGGCCGGCTGGGTCACCCAGACCCCAGTTCTCGACAGTCGTGGAAATGTAATTAGCCACGTTCAGAGACTTGACTGTTTTTTTTGCATGCTCTCTTTTCCATTTTAACTTGGGCTCAATGTGAGTGTTATGTCAACTTTTCAATTTTATAGTCATAAAAATGCAATTTGCCAGCCAATTTTGCAATTAATTTTAAATGTTGCATAAGCTCAGGCGTTGCGCCTAAATGCCAATTGCCTGACAGTCGGTGTGTGGGTGTTACAGCGACAAGTTTAATTAAAATGACGGCGAATCGTGGCAAACGCTTAATGAAGGACTGTGCAAATGATGCGCTGACCAAGGCTACGAGCGGCAACGCGGCGCTAATTTTAGACCAACACCAAAGATTTGTCTTGCATTTCACGCGCGTTTTGTGCAAACGAAATGGCGATAATTAATCATAGCCTTTGTGGTTACTTGGCCACGTTCAGCGCCAGCACCACGCCGTTCCATCTCATTCATCAGTCACTGCACGGTGGGTAAAATTGCACTTCTTGTCCTTTTGCCTAGACGTCAAATATGCATCAATCTTGTATCAAATATAGACATAGTCCAGATCCAGCCATATATATAATAAATTGATTGGCTGAAAAATGTATTCTTAAATGAAAATAATTAATAATAAGATAATAAGATATCTCAACCAACTTCGAACGTTCAAATATTATTAACCAACTGCTACAAAATAAAGCCGCGATCAGGAAAAATTTATTTTTTGATTGAAAGTCACTATGTGTATATAGCGCAGAATTCTATATGTCTGCAAGGTTATTTAATCTTCGGAACTACGAAGACGAGCCGTTAAGCAATATTAATTGCATTTTTTTTTATTGTGTACTTTTAAATTTGGTAACAGAAAATACTGCAATAGTGCTGCTACGATTAACTGGAAGATTATAATAACTAGAGACAATTTTAATTTTAATTTCGTGTGCTATTGCAGATGATATTTGTCTCATATTCTTAATTATTATGTTTTTATTTTTGAATTTATATGGAAAATATGTTATTAACTGTCTAACTTTTAAGCTTGGGTATTATTTCAAAAGATTAGAATATCAGTTTCGAACTGCATTTTTAATTGTAACAACTATTCAATTAAATCGACTTTTGTTAAACAAAGATTAAAATGTTGAACTACAAAAAGTTGATTTGCTGCCCATAGTTCAGTAATGCCGCGTTATTCAAGCCAACTCAAAATCAGCGTGGATTTCCACTACTCATTATGACCAATGGACGCAGCTCTCGATTTTTTCTTTTGAGCTTTATAATCGATACCCTTGCGAAGTGCCCCATGGGGCGATGCCATCGAGCTGGTTGGTTAATTTAATTAGAAGTCGCAACTGTTCTGGAGTTGGCGTAAATGATTGCCGTGCCATGATTTGGCCATTTCCGTTTCCGTGTTCGCGTACATTTGTCGCTTCCACATGCTGCCTGCTACACACATACACACCACATGACAATAGCCTTACAACCGGGCGATGCACATTCATTCTACTTGACATACATAGTGCGTAGCAGGGCAAAAAACTTGTAGGAAAGCTGCAGCAGCTGCAAAGGAAGCAGTGGAGAACGGTAGCTGGATGGGAATCGGATTAGATCAACTTACGTCCGTCACGGTAACCAGGGATACGTTTAGAAAATTGGTGGCCCTCAGGTAATTGGAATGTTGGGCCCGCTGAATTATCACCAGCATCAGCTTGCGATAGCGCAGATCGCCCCGGTACCAATCGTGATTATAAACCGCCTGGCCGATTAGTTCGCTCTGTGGTAAATTGAAGTCCATCATATTCAGATTGTTCAATCCAATCATCATCTGGAATTGTCAATTGGAGTTGTACTCACCGCACTGAGCAAACGCTGCGCATAGGTGCCAATCATAAAGACCTGCACCATGGCGCAGAAGAGGAAGAGCACCAGCATGACCAGATTATCGATGTTGCCGCCAATGGTTATCTGGAAGATGACGAAACAGATGATGAACGAGGAGCTGGCGAAATTGCAAAGCAGCGAAATGCCAAAGATTTCGTTAACGTCTTGGCACAGCCGCAGCAGCTTCTGATGATAAACAATGCCAGACTGCAGAAAGGCCAGATCGTCCCTTGCCGGCAACACGCCAGCCACGTGCTGCTCCAGCTGTGCGCCCAGGCGCTTGAAGTGCATGATGAGCAGTGTGACCAGCGCACACATGAACATGTCCGTCGCCAGCTGGCCGGAGAGGCATGCCTGTCCGCCCAGGTTCTGTGAAATGTACATCACATAGTAGCTCCAGTTGCTCTTCCAGTCCCACGGCGTCCAGCAGTAGTATGGCAACATGCGCTCAAATTGCTGTATGCCCTGCCAGAAATCATAGATAACATAGTAGACGGCCCAGTACAGGTTGTACGTCCAAATGAGTATCATATGCATGCCGAAATAGAAGATGCTAATGCGCCTGTAGCCGCTCAGGTACTCATCCATTTTGTACTCCATTTGCTGCTCTGCGGTCAGCGGATGCAGATCATTCAGACGCCGGATAACCCGCGTGATAAGTTGTTGCCTGCTCCAGATGTGCCGAATCTTTAGATCGCCCACGATAACAAACCCAATAAAGGACAGATTCATGGTGGCTTCTAGGAAATTGTTACCGCTGTAAAAAGCCAGAAGTACATAAATCAATTCCGAGAGCAGCACCAGATTGAGATTTAGCATCTGGAAAATGAAAAACCAGCGTAATAAAGTCCTACGCCAATTTCGGTGGCCTTTTGGATTGGAATCCTCAGAGTTTCGATCGTAGGCCACCATGCCGATGGACAAGTAAAAGATGTCAATGTAGCGGAAAAACCTATCTAACGGTATAATCTTCTTGCTTTTTATTGCCGTCCGCTTGTCGATTTTCCAGACCATTGCTGCAGTGCCCTTTGGTGATTTCTCCTTGAGTTTCACGCAGATTGAGGAGCTTTTATAGCTCCAGCGAGGAATTGATAATTGGCGGTTAGACCAATGCCACGCCCACTTCAATAGCGTGCACAGAAATCTCTCAATTAGCATAGTCTTGTGAACAGTAACAGTTGTCTTGAGCCTGGTGGGTGTATCTAATTGTGCCTAAGTCGAAATAAATTAGCCCCAGCAAAGCGATGACATCCTCAATTAGTTAAGTGGACGGCAATTGTCGCGGGCACAAATGTCAGCGATTAATCGGACCGAATAACGTGGTCAGCGAACAATAACTTGGCCCAATTTAATCCCCTTACCTGACAGAGTCTACTTTAATTTTTTGAAAATATGTATATATTCTTGACCAATTGATATATCTATATCTATATCTATATCTATATCTATATCTATATCTATATCTATATCTATATCTATATCTATATCTATATCTATATC